>ML786769.1:64716-79064 GCA_009831015.1 Picea engelmannii | reverse complement strand
GTATTCCATACTACCCTAGCGAAAATGTCCTAACAAAGAGTATGAACAAGGTATTTTCATCCATACTCACAAAATATGTGACTTGAAGAGATTAGACTACAATAATTGACTTGATGTTATTCTCTCGGAATATAGGACAACATAGAAGAAATGAAAAATGTAAAAACCTTTGACAAATAAGCAATAATGTCGATAGAAAACTAGGTGTTATCCTTGTAAATAGAAGTAACAGAGGATATATACAACAAAATATTTTTAAAAATGATTGGAAGAATTGGAGAGACTAGAGAAGAACATGCTTTGTGAAATATTTAAATGAGAAATGATCAATATTATGGTGAAAAGTTATGATGCAAACAAGATCAAGAAGTAAGATTTTGAATATGGCATGTTGAATGACACTAAACCCATTCATCTCTAATGTTTTATGACATTCTTCCCCACAGACTTATACTGAAACAAATATCTATTTTTTGTTCGCCGAGAAGACCCGCAAACCCTTTTTGAAGCGTCGTTATTATAGAAAACTTGTCGTAACATTCGTCAAATGCAACATATTTATAGATTTTGTAACATCGCAATTCTGACATAAAAAAGTCCTAAGTGACCGTTGGTATTTTGACTTGGTGAACATACTAAGGTGATCGTTGGAGGGGAAAACCTAGTTTCCAAAACGTCGCAATTGTGACATATATCTTCACAAACGTGGCAAGAGAGACATTCCAGTGGAAAACATGGCAAGAGAGACGTTCCAGTGGAAAACGTGGAAAGAGGGATGTTAACGTGGAAAAAGAGACGTTAACATGGTAAGAGAGACGTCAACATGGCAAGACCGATGTTATCGGGCAACATGATTTTTTTTTTTTTTAATTTCCTCTATTTTGAGACAATATGGACAATTTTGTCCATAACACCGCAAATAAAACGTCATAATTTTTACAATATGTACTAGTGATGAATCTGTACCCAGATCTTGCACAACCTTGCAGTCGTCTAGGAACAGATTCAACAAATAAGGATCCCAGCTGAGGGTGGTTTCCTCAACACATTGTGTTGCGGCTGCGACAACCCTGACCAAGACCTCCTCCTTACGAAATTTCTTAAGCAACTTGCATGCCATAATTTTTTTTGTGATTCTTGTCGCGATGTCTCTAATATGCCAAATAATGATTCCTCGCGACCCTCTTTCGGTGTCGTATTTCTTCTTCATCTCCTCGATCAATGCTTTCTCCTTTGTTTTGTCCTCGAGGAACTGTGCAAGATCCATTCCCTTTGATGGAAACCCCATGACGTGTGTGATGATGTCTACATCTATTGAGATGAGTTGTTCCATCCATAGATATTCACCATGTGTGACCTCCATCAGTTGCTTGACACAGTTGTTTTCATACTGACCTCTTCCAAATTTTGGGATGTCCAATAGACCTAAAATCCCAGTTTTGGCTAGTCCTGCTACCCACTAGACTGGTTGATGAATTGGTTCCCCAAAGGGTCCTATAGCCACAGTCTATAGGTATACTTTCTTAGCGAAATTTAGGAACTCGTCTGTTTTTGTTACATCATGGTATGAGTACCTCAATTTCTCTACATATCCTAACAAATTTTCTCATACACGTACCCCTTCCAGTATGCACAAAAAGTCAATTGTTGTAGCGGGTTTCATGTGCGGTGACCTAGGTACTATCTCCTTAACCCTTTGTTGTGGTGGCTGACTACAGGTTCCAACCTCCATTGTTCACTCTTCGACATATTCCTTTGGTCGTTGAGTGATGAATCCCACTGCTCCCTCCTGTGGTTGTTCTGACGTGGTTGTCTATGATTATTCTGGCACAACTGTTGCTTCTTGGTTTGGAGTCATCCCATTGACTCTTGAGGGTTCTATAGGGTTTTTGGGTTGCACTTGGTTGCTTGCAAGTCCATTTTTTTGAGCCTGCCCCTATTCTGGGTTATCAATATCCATGCCTGTAGTTGTTGTCTGCTAGGTTTCCTCCTCAATGGGTGTGGGGATTCCCAGTTTTGTATCTAGCGATGGGATTTCATCCACATTGACGATGTCTGGTGGCTGAGGTGGTTTTTGTTCGCTTCCATGTGGTTGCGATTGTGCTCTGGTACTACTTTGGGGTTGTCTAGCAGTCTCGCTTGATTCTCCCTATTTACGAGGTGCCATGGTGGTAAAGTTATCATTCACCAAGCTTAGTAGCCTCTGCAACCTCTGAAAACTTCACTCTTTGCTTCGTATTCTCTATCTCTTTGTGCCCTTTCCAATTTCTCAATAATCTTTTCACTCCCACGTCCCTTCTTTGTATCGACATCATGTGAAGCTTGTCGGAGACATTTCTATGATTATGCTTTAATTAAACCATCGGTTCCTTCGTAATTTCCATTGATTTCCCTTGCGTCTCCAGTTGACCCGATTAATGTGGCATCTCATTGGTCATTTCCGACATTCAATTTCGATAGCCACCGTCAATTGATGCTTCTTTTGTCATATCCGCCTTTCCAACTTGTTTTCTCTTTGAATTGACCATTGGCCTTGTCTCCATTGGGCTAGGGTGTGCATGCTCATTCGACTTCTGACGTGTTATCCTTCTAGTTTTCACACACTATGCCTTTGTTGTTCCATTTTAATATCATGCACTATATCTTTTTTTTTTTTTTTACTACACGGTGATTTTCAAGTTGCGGGTGATTGACCGTCCTTATACAGGTTCAGTCAACTCCCATTGATCATCCCTCTGAGTTCTGTGCCGCCTAAGTCCTTCAAGTATACAACTTCGCCATATGTAAACATTTTTACTTCATATGGTCCTAACCAATTGTTACACATTATTTTCATCACTCCTATGACTGTTAATGATGTAAACCTATCCTTTTTCTTGAGAAGGATCAATGGCCTAAATCCTTGAATAAGAATGAAGATACTTTTTCTGAGAGAGATGAAACTATACTTTCCTTTGTCAAAAACCTTAGAAAAATGGATCGTCGCACATTTCTTAGTGTTAAGGGTGTGACTATATAGGATCGTTGTAGGTTTCACCACAGTGGCCTGTGACGTCATCACAGTTTTCTCAGTTTTAAGGGTGCAACAATTTACGTATGAAGAAAAAATAGGAATTTCTCAAAAGATCTAGAGTAGAAGTTTCGAGGGTTATGTGGCCTCCAAATGGTTTGGATCTGAGTCGCATCCGTGATCTGTTGGGATCATCCTCACCTCCTCACCATATCATTTTAATCCTATAAAAGGAGAGGAGTTCTCATGGGGAAAGTTGGATGGAGTTTGCTAGTGCTTAGTTGGAAAGTTCTTGAGTTTTGTAGCTTGGAGTTTTTGGAGCTTGTATGTTGGCTTTGACATTTTCTTTGTCAAGGTAGATGGTTGATCTCAGAATCCATGGAGCACAAGTGTGTGGAAAGTAAGGAACTGTTGAAATGGACCTTACAACATCAAGGCATTGGTTGTATTCTCCTTTTCATATCTTTAATACAATGATATATTTATTTCCCATAAAATTGGTGTTATTTTATTGTATGACTCCTTGATCACATATATAGGTTTTGTTGAGTATACGTTCTTGCTTTCCCTTCCTTGGCTTGTGTATTTTTACAGGTTCAACATCACATAAGCCTTATAACATAGTGAGGATGACACTAGCGAGGAAAAACGACGCTTAAATGGTATGTCATTTATCTCTTGTTAGTTACTATGCTTGATAATTAAAACTTAGGGAAAGTTTTATATTCTGTCTTGTTTTGTTCTAGTTTCAGGATGAAACTAGGGAGATTTGTCTGTGTCTGCACTTACTGATTAGTCCGATAACAAAATTGGCGACCATACTGGGGATCAGCTTGTTTTCCTAGTAGTCTTTCTCTCTTTCTTTGATTTCCTGGGTTATGTTTTCTGAGTCACTGGGAGATCCAGATTGATTCTCTCACTATTTAATTTCACTGGAAAATCTTCATGCTTTTTATTTTTTCCATTTTTCCTTTGATTGTCGCACCCTTCTTTGAGAAACAGTTCGACAATCTAGGATCGACACACTCTTGAGAGACAGTTTGACATTGTTGCAATGTGGGCTTTTGTTACCTACGACGATACAGGATCGTCGCACTGTGCTAGAGGGTAGCCCACAACGATTTTGTGAAAATATTTAGTTTTTGATGGTTTTCCCTGACCAAATATTAGATATGGTTTTGGGGTGAATTTTTTGGGTTTGATTATAGTATTATTACAATATGTTTGCCAAACTTTGAATATGTTTTTACCCTCTTTGTTTTTCTTTATAATTATTTAGTGAAAGAGCACTTGTTTTTCTGAATAGTTCGTTTTAAAAGAAAAATTGTAGTTTGGGTTGCTTTTTTTTTTAAGAAGCTCGCTATTGATTTTAGTGTATCTTTAAAAACAAAAAATTCAATTTCTTGCTTTGCATTAGATTGGGGGCATCCTTGCATTTGAAGTAGTGAATTGCATGGTTTTTGGCATTTTTGGTCTTGAATTCTTAAAAAAAATCCCAAGAATCATGTATTGGTGTACAGTCTCTTTGGCTCATTTCTTGAGGACCTTGATATTGCTGAGTTTAATAAAATTTTGGGACATTGTGCATCTGGGAATGATAAACGTTTTCTCCTTCTCATAATATAGCTTTCATCAAAGTGAAATATTTCCATTCTCATTTCTTTGCATTGTTTAGAATTGGTGAAAACACCATTTAGTCCGCGCCATCTTCCTCTTGAGTATTAACAGCCTTAAAATAAAGCGCCTATAAAAATCGATGAGAATTTTTTATATTTTCTAGTAGAAAACGAACATTATATAGGTTGTATGGCTTTGGAATAGGTGTGAAATATAACTTTCCAAAGTTGTAAAAAAACATAGTATCTTGTGATAGGGAGAGTTAAATCCACTTATTACATTTTTTCCTGGGAAGCCCTTCTAACACAAGGGTCAATCACGAGGTAACATTAGGATCGACAAAGTTACTCATGCTGCTTTGTTGGTCTTAGTGTAGAGATTTTGCATATTATTGGGGGTCACTTGAGAAGACAATCTTGTGGGGACCTTCTCAAGTAGATTTCAGGCTTAGATACCCTGCCTTTGTGCATGGATCAGACTGTCAACTGTTTCCCCATGCATCATTGTTGTAATTGGTAACCTTAATGGCCTATCTCTTTACATTTTTTACATGAGGTGACTGTGAAGGGGTAAGCCTTCACGGTACCTGGAATCGACGTTGGCCAAACTCACTCGGGATCCTTGGAGGGTATACCCACGATTATGTGTACAAGATTGCACCAGGGTTTAAGTCCGTTAAGTAGGTCATCAATGTAACTTTTCCACCCACTATATCTCATCCCCTTCTTACATTGTTCCTGCGACGCTGGATTTCATCACCAACTAGTGCATTCATTGTGAGAAGATTTTGTTTTCTTTCTTTCTTACTAGATTTTTAGCATGTGTTGTTTGTTTTCCCTTGTAGGCCTTAAGTTGGATCTGTATTTATGGAGTCAATTCCGAGAATGAACAATGAAACAACCCCTACTCTGGGGGATCCTTTTGTTTTCCTTTTTATGGAAATGTTGGTCCTCCTTACATCGCTACTTTGAGCCTTCCAGGTCTCACAATTGGATTACCGCTATGGTTGTTTTCCACTTAGGTAATCTCGAATGCATCAAGTCCTTCGGTTGTAAGCACTTCTGCCCAAGAACATCAACCTCGTGTTTATCCTTTTCCTTTTCTTCCAGTAATATCTTCTTCACCTTATTCTCCAGTAAGATCTTCTTTGCCTTCTTCTCTTGCAAGGTCTTCTTCCATTTCATATTCTACACCAAGTGAAATATCTAAAGATATTAAACTGGTGGATAATAAGAAGAAAAAAAGGAAGATTAAGAAGAAGAAAAATAAGAAAGGATCCAAACTTCCAACCATTGTCAGACATATTGGAAAACAACCAATTGTTGATAATTGTGCTAGGAGTGTTGATGATGCTAAGATCACCCAAACAACCCGTAAGCCCAAGTAACCTTGCAGGATTTGTAAGGGTATCCATCTTCTTAACGATTTCCCTATTCTATCCAAGGTTATAAAAGCATGGTCTACACACCCTCGCCAACCCATGTCGTCAGCCTATGAACAACATGTTGATGACCTCCCATAAACTAGTCAGGATACCATTGGGAAGAAGAAAAGTAGAGTCAAGTTGTCGTGTATGTTATGCAGAGGGAGTCATCAAACTCACATTTTCCCTCGTATGGATGAAATCTCGAAATTACTAGAAGACATGACTGTTTCCCAATATCAACTTCTAGTTTCTTTTCACAAGCTTACTTTCAACCCACCTGTAGTTGATGGAATGATCAATCCCATCCCTTCGTCGGTCAATCTGGTTGATCATGTAGTCAATATGGTCACATCCTTAGTTGAACCAGTTGAAAAAGTGGTCGATCCAATCCCATCCTAGGTTGATCCCACTCCCCCATTAGAGAGTGAAACCCAAGCAATCAATCCTCTTCCATCCGTCGACCCAATTATCCCTTTGGAGAGTGCAACCCAAGTGGTCGATCCGATCTCGTCATCGGTTGATACTACTCTCCTGCTAGAGAGTAAACTCGATACTTCCCACTTTTTTCTCGTTGATACAAAATCTATCGTTCTAGGGGGCATTCCTCCTTCTTCCGTGGAACCTCCTCCAAGTAATGAAGCCATACTTTTTGATTGGGCTGCACTAACTAGACCTCATCTTCCCTCTCACATTCCTTTCAATATTATCATCCATTAGTATTTTGTCTTCTATTGCTTGGAAATATTTGGGTTATCCTCAGCTTGTGTCGGTCATGCAGAATCTCTTATCTTTTAACAAAAGAACTAGTCAACCTTTAGGGACCCTTCATTAGTTTCACGTAACTTTGGGAGGGAAAACTATTTTTATTGATTTCATGGTAGTCCAAGACCCCTTGAATTTTGATTTAGTCCTTGGGCACGATTATGTCTATGCCATGAAAGCTATCGTGTCCACTCTTTTTTGTGTGATATCTTTCCTCCAAAATGGAAGAATTGTGACTATTAATCAACTTTGGTTTGTTGGCCCTAACTTGAACATCAACTCAATGACCTCCCTAAATGGTTCTTATATGCAAACGGTATCACCCTTGCCATAGGTCAATTATGTGGCATTGTCTCCCATTCCTTCAATTGCCGATGAAGATGAGCCTCTCACTGTAAGTTCAGTCTCTTATGACTTAGATCCAGTAGTTGACATGGTGATCTCTTTGATAGGGATTTTAGAGCCTGATCTTCTTACCCCTATTGCATCCCTCGACATGTGTTCCTTCGAGAGTGTGTTTCTTATGTCAAATGAAAATCTCTTCGAATCAATGACCAATTTTTGTCCCTTGACATGGTGTCCTTCCAGAGCATTGTCTTCTTGGAAGCCATGATCAAGAAGAGTCTCTTGAGCATGTTTTTATGATTTCAAGCTCATTAAAAAATGAAACCATCTATGAGGATAGTTTTGTGTCTCTATGGAAACCTCGTTAAGAAATGAAACAGAGGTTACGAGGATAGTTTTTGTGTCTCTGTGGAAACCTCGCTAAAAAATGAAACAAATCTTATGAGCATAGTTCTTTTTTCTATGTCAAGCACGTTAAAAACTAAAATAGAGGTCTGGGGATTGAACCTGGATTCTCGAGCATAGTTCTTCTCCTGGGTCAAGCTCGTTAAAAAATGAAACAACTTCCACCTATCTATTTGAGTCAAGTCCTCCGTCTAGTATTTGAAGCTTCATTTCATCCACCTTTTTAGTTGGACGAAATGAATCTTGGGGAACAATGCTTACAGCCTCTGGACTTCATGCTGAAGTTAAGCCGCTAGCTTCTTAATATGGGGGATAAGTACCAACCATCCCCAGAACCATGCGTTAGGAAGCCTCAAGCATAGTTTTCTCTGGTTCAATATTGTGTAAAAATGAAACCACCTACCTCAAGCATAGTTTCCTCTAGTTCATGCTTGTGTAAAAATTAAAATAGGTCCAAGCATAGTTTTTTCAGTTTTAAGCTTGTGAAAAAATAAAATCTATCCCAAGCATAGGTTTTTTTTCTTTTAATCTTGCGTAAAAATGAAAATAATCCCAAGCTTAGTATTTTTTCTTTCTCATGCTCGTAAATCAATGAGAATGTAACCGAGTACACTTTTATCACTTTTTTAGACTTGTAAAGGTTATATTAAAAAGTAACCCCCCTGGAGTTCCCTTTAAGCTCTTTTCAGACTCTCTAAACATGAACATATTGTCGATCAATCTTTTTTTTTCATGCTCGTTAAAGTATTTGAAGAAAACATTTGTTGAGCGGTAGTTTATCTATTTTTTGGTCTCGTCAGACTAACTTACAAAAAATGACATTTCAGAGTTTTCTTTAAGTATTTTTCAGACTCTCTAAACATGAAAAACCCATGAGTTTTATTTCTTTGGAATCGTAAAACAAGCATCGAAAGGCCCATATGGGACCGAACCACTCCTTCCTAGGGTTCGTTAAACATACTACGAGGGACTCACTTGAAGGATGAGATTACATTTCAAGCATATGTTATCCTCCTCAATCTTGTGTGAAAATAAAGAGGTACTTGCCAGAAATGGTGGGGGAAAATTTAGGAAAGAAATGTATCTAAACCTATATTCTATGGAATAGTCGCTTTTGAACATGACACCCTTTCACTTGCTTTGTGTCTAGGTTGGAAAATCCACTTGACTCTTGATAATACCACTTTATAAGATTACAAATTGGTATGTGATCCCCAATGTTTCCAAGACAGTTGTCGTGTCATCAATGTGTTGAAAGAGAAGTTCAACCCGAAAATCCTTCTATTGTATCAGCCATTTCTGTAGTCCATAAGCCTTCTATTGAATCATCCATCCCTGAGTCAGTCCTAAATGACTTTTTACTCTGATCTACTTCAAATCTTGTTACCCGTTTTGTGTCATTGATGGGGGATACATTAAGGCCCTCCTCTGACGAGTATTTTCCTGTTGACTTCAACTCATTATCCAAGAATTAGACCTAGAAAAAATTTTGGTACCTTGGAACTTGCATGCCTCAATGGAAGGTTTCCTCGCTTTCGAAAGTGGTTTTTCAGCATCGACCCCTAATCAGAAGATTTCGCTGAGTGTTCGACTTCATCTCATAAATTCACACCCTTTGGATTGTACTAGTGTACCTTGGGATTCATTGACATTAATGGTGATTTCCATCTCACTTGTTAACGGTATTCACTAATGACCGATAATCAAGTGGTTTCTACCATGTTTGACTTCAACACATGTAACAACCCTAAGTAATTAATTTATTGTCCTAATTTAATAATTGTTTAATGTATACTAGTTAATTAATTAATTTATTTATTGTCCTGATTTAATAATTGTATAATGTATATTAGTTAATCAATTAATTAATTAATTGTACTGATTTAATAATTGTATAATGTGTATTAAAGTTAATTAATTAATTAACTGATTAAATATTTGGTTAATGAATTGAGTTTAATAAATTTTAATTTATTAAATGAAAACTTAACGTATCGAATGAGGGAACCATTTAAGAGAAAGGGGATAAGGTGGTTGGCATTGAATGGAGGGATAAGGTGGGTGAGTCTTAATGAAAGGGAGAAGGTGGCGAATGGGAGAAGGGGAAAGGAGGATATGAAGGGGAAAAACACTCAGGAGAAGGGGATTCTTTTCGAGTGAGAACTATTTTGATATTGGGAGACTGTATTGGAGTATTTTTTTGGGAGATTGGATGACTATATTTCTGGTTTTTGGCTTGAGTAACTTGTTGGAGTTTGGTGGACTGTTATAGGGGAGCATCTATTGCTGGGATTTTTTGGCTCAGGGGCCAGGAATCCTTACGGAATCCTGGAGCCAGGGAGTCGGATAGGCTTTGTTCCTAGCTGGCTAGGAGGAAAGATTCAGTTTTGGGCAGAGTTTGGCAGAGCAGCTTGGGCACAGTTTCAGCTTCAGCTTGGACAAACAGAGTTGGGAAACAAATCACTTGACAGGGATTTTTGTTTGTTATTATGGCATGTTCATTATTGTATGATGATTCAATATGTTATTTATGTTGTGTATGTTATTCAATATGTTATTTATATCATGCTGCCCATTTTGAATTTTGTTGAGCCATAAACTGTTATTTTGTTGAATATAGAATCGTAAAGAAATTATAATAGAAATGTTATGTTTAAATTTATAAATTCTAGGTTCTATTAGAGAGGACCTTACAACACATGTATATTCATGGTTAGATTCGTACTATAGAGTTATGGAGAGGAAGAGCCTGGATATTTTTTGACAGATTCAGGTTGCATTGGAGTGTATTCAAATTGTACTGTTGCATAGATCCACAGTGTATCTCTCATGGCTATGTTTACATTTGATTCTTTAACACATAAATCCAAATTGTATTTTTGTTGGCTATGTTCATATTTGAGTCATAATGGCATGGATCCATAGTGTATGTTTGGTGGCCATGACCTGTATTACTTGACATGGATCTTTGCATGTCAGCATTTATGCTTTGATTCATTGGTATTCCGATTATGGGAATGCCTACCTCAGTGATGATATATTATTGTACTGTATTTCCTTATTTGTTGGCAGGATTTCAGTCGACATGTTCCTTGTTCCCTACACACACTGGACAAAGTATTTCAGCTATCACCATGTTCTAAATTCATACTTTGGGGGGATCTATGTTACACATTATTTTCTTCACCCGTATGACCGTTAATGATGTAAACCTATCATTTTTCTTGATAAGGATCAATAGCTTGAATCCTTGAAGAAGAATGAAGATACTTTTTCCCAGAGAGATGAAATTATACTTTTCCTTCGTCAAAAACCTTAGAAAAATGGATCATCTCACCTTGCATAGTGTTAAGGGTGTGACGAACTAGGATTGTCATAGGTTGCACCATAGTGTCCTGCGATGTCATCATAGTTTTCTCAGTTTTAAGGGTGCGACGATTTTCATACGAAGGAAAAATAGGAATTTTTCGAAAATTCTAGAATAGAAACTTCGAGGGTGAGGTGGCCTTTGAACGGTTTGGATCTGATTCACATCCCTGATCTCTTGGGATCATCCTAACCTCCTCACCCTATCATTTTCATCCTATAAAAGGAGAGGATTTCTCATGAGGAAAGTTGGATGGAGTTGGTTGGTGCTTAGTTGGAAAGTTATTGAGTTTTTTAGCTTGGAGTTTTTTGAGCTTGTATGTTGGCTTTGAGCTTTGCTTTGTCAATATAGATGGTTGATCTTAGAATCTGTGGAGAAGAAGTGTGTGGGAAGAAAGGAACTATTGGAAGGGACCTTACCACATCAAGGCATTGGTTGTATTCTCCTTTTCATATATTTAATACAGTGATATATTTCTTTTCCATAAAATTGGTCTTATTTTATTGTATGACTCCTTGATCACATATATAGGTTTTGTTGAGTATACGAAAATAATATTCTTGATGTTACATTCAGCCTTAATATTAATATATGGAAATATATAATAAAATAATAGAGTACAAAGAAGAAAATACTTATTTTGACCTAAAGGATTGTAAGAATGCCTTAAGGTCAGATTGTGCCTTAAGATCATAATCTCTTGCATCTCTGCTAATGAGGGTTTCTCATAGTCTGAACAATATGAACATAGGGATGGGTTATCTGGTACATCACATGCCCAAGTATTAATGCAAAGATAGGATTTATATATAGATAGATAGAGAGATATATGTTTTTCTAAATTTCCACAATATTAGATATGTAAGGGACAAAGAGTTATGACTTAAGTTGACTCATATTTCTAAGTCTACAAATAGAAAGATGTATATGTAAACCCCTTTCTCAATGAATGGATGACCATGTATTAGACTAATGAGAGGGGTGGAAATAGTATAAAACTAAGCCTTTAAACTCAAGGCTAGTGTGGCATATCCCTATGTTGGGATGATAGTGCACTTGTTTGATTATATTTGAGGTATTTTTGTAATTTTTGAGCTTATAAGTGTTTGTTCATGTCTTTGTAGTAGGGGTATAAATAAAAAGGGGTATTTAAAATATCATAAAAATAATGATATATACTATATTTAGTGAAAATAATGATTTTTTTAATTAGATATATGTATTTTTAAGGGGTTTCAACAAAAGGGTCTACTAAGGGATTTTCAATATCTATTTAAATTATAGGTATTCTATAATATCCCATGAACATAATTTCTAGGTCATAGGTTCAATGAGTTAAGCCCCCTCTCAGAAACACTAGATGACACTTCTAGACCATGAGAAGTATCAAATGATTTCCCCCTACCAATAAAAGTATTGCATGAATACCCTTTGGATGTGCCTTGAAATACATAACTCACTACAAATCTTCCATGGAGCTAAAATATTACTTTTATTTTTCATTCATTAAAAATAAATTGAACTTGCAACAAAAAAATATCATGCATAACTAGATATCTATTTCAACTTAATTACGATGCATTTTCAAATAACAACTCAAATACATAGAATTAGGCTATGTATTATAATTCACATCATTTAAAATAAAATCATAACTGCAATAATATTAAATTTAATTTAAACAACCCCGGATGGGGTGACATGTAGGACAATAGTTCCACGTAGCAAGGAGACAGGCCTGACCATAAATAAGGCAGATCGACTCCCATCCCTTCACCATTGAGGATGGGAGCAAGCCTTAATCACCAGCTTCACGCCATTTGAATTCTTCCTCGCACGAACAGTCCGACAGCACAGGTAGTAAATGTTGGAGGAACGCTAATGGAACCTATCCTATCGCTCCTCCATGTTATCATCCAGCCTCGCCTTGGCTCCCTCCATTTCAATTTTGTCTTGCACCGGGACAACAACTTCGAGCTTTGGTGCAGCCACCGGAACACCCCCTATAACATATCCATTCGATTTGTCATCACAATGTCGATGGAGAGGGGAAAACCACGACGCGACTCATCTTGGTACACCTTCGCGATAAGGAAGAAGAGACATCAGAGGCTGGAACACACGTTATCCATGGCCAAAACTCAAATTGAGTGATGAGCAAGGATAGCTTGGTCGCCTCCCATGTTTCTTGTGGAGGAGGTCCTCCCGGAGGATCCCCTACAGATTCCTCTTGAGCATCCTCTTTTCACAATGCTAGAAAACTGGCAGCCATCAAGAAGCCTCCCAGGGGAAGCCACTCAAGCCGTCATGGTGGAGAGCCAAGGACACAACACCATGGAGGAATTCCCCACTTGCTACATCGAGGAGGAGTTTTCGGAAGATCTCCTACACACGACCACTCAAGATGTTGCAATCGTAGCAAACCCCAATTCATCGAGAGTCATGGGAAGCGATATAAAGCAGGGGAAGAAAGCCGATGAATAGGGTCAGGTCACAGGAAGGGAACAACAGAGCGGGGAGACAACAAGCGAGGTTGTGAGGACCAAAGTGGGTGGCCCATCGAAGGAGGGTGGGAAAATCCTTGCGCCACCTCCCATTTCGACCATGTAGGAACAATGGCATGTCCCACCGCCATTCTTGAACCCGAAGCATTTGGAATTGATGTTCGATTTCAGAATCCAGATGGTGGATCAAGTCCACCATGGAACCCTCATGAGTCATTGTATAGACATGCTATACGATGCCTTTTCCAATGCACCAACAAGACAAAGATTCCCCCTGTTCACGACCGCATGTGATGCCATCTCACAATGGACTGCAATATGATGATGTCAACAGGGCCACCTCAGAGTCCAACGGGTAAATGCTTCTCATTATAGTTATGGTTTTATTTAGCTCAGAACTAGTTTTGTTTCCTGTTTTCCTGTCCTATCTTGATACGGGAAGGACAAATGGTGTGTTATAACCCTATAATTCATAGTATCATCTGGTGACTGGAAATTTTTCACTCTGGGTGTATATTGGCTTGCAAATAATATTTCATCTCTGCAAATTATTTTCAAGGAAAAGAAAAGAAAATTCATGGTTGTTGACGCTGAGTGGTTTTTCCTAACCCATGGAGACAAAACCAAGGGAAGCAGTGCACAAAATCCACATAATGCACTTATCCTAAGTTTTGGAGAAAATATGACTTTGCACTCACAGAGTAAAGACAACGTATAAATGAATGGTTGAGAGGTTGGCGCTAAGATCTACGGTTCACAAGATTTTCCGGACCCACCTGACCGTTCTACCTTTAATGGCAGGGGGGGTCCGGAATCAGGTATAAAGAAGACACGCATCTAAACAGCTGAGAGGTCGACGCATAGATATACGATTGATATTGAATTCTGGACCCCCCGATCGTTCTACCTTTA
>ML786769.1:50891-63880 GCA_009831015.1 Picea engelmannii | reverse complement strand
CCGCCTTCTCGAAAATAAAACCGTTTTTCCCATTTTCACCTATTTTTGCCTGTTCAACATGTCTTCGTCTGAGGCCATTTCTGGGAAAATGAAAATGAATTTTTACAAACTGAGAGAGGTTTTTCTCCGTAACGGCCTGAAGAACAAAAAGAATCTCAGTTTTTGCATAGGTTCCATGAGCGGGGAGAATCGAAGCTGTCTTTCAACCTCTTTTTTCGGATTTTCGGTTTTTATGTTACAGTCCCGATCCTACAGGAGTTGTTACGGCCATCTGGAGGCGAATTTGGAGAAAACGAAGGAGGTTTTTGTCCAGCACATGCCCATATACAATAAGCTCCTTAATTTTTATCCCAGGTGTCAGCATTGAAGAGAAACAAATGTCTTTTTGGATCCCTTTTTTTGCATAAATTAGGCTCGTCTTTCATGGTGGACAGTTTCATATTTTGGGGGATTTGTGGCTATTTTTGGCCGAGGCGGTTAAATAAAACTCACACTACTTGTTGGTGGATCTCCCATATTTATTCAGAGATTATTTTTAATGTAAAGGTTGTTGATCTCACGCCCAGGAAGGCTATTCTTTGTAACATTTTTCTGATTCACCAGGAATACAAAGGGACTTTTTCACAGGATTCCTATATGTCGACGATTGGTGAAGCTTTTCTTTCTTCGTCGAATGTGATTCTAATCATAATTCATTATGTTTCTCTCTTTATAATTTTCAAAAGGATATTTAACGCAGAATTTATCCCTGATACTCTGTGCAGTGCTTTTGAGAATCTTAATGTTTTCCTCTGATACTACAATGAAGAAATTCTTGAATGTTTTTTTGTTGTAGTTGTTTATCTCGTCTGTTCCTTCTCTACATCATTTTATTTCTAAAGGATCCAACGCCTGCATTGCCTTGCCCTGTGGAAATACCTTATAGACCTGTGTTCAATTTCAAATTTGTCACAGACCCCATAGCCCAATGGTCTTGTTTTGTTGTCTCAACCAGAAAACCCCAAGAACATAACCCTATTCAGCATAGCTAGCCTAATATCCTCTTCCAAAAAAGTTATATCAGACAGAGAGATCCCTCTCTGAGTCTTGGAGGGCTAGATCGAAGACTCGAAGTGGTTTTGATGTTGCCTCTACGACCGCCTCTGCAACCTTGGGAAAATTACAAAGCGCTAACAGAATGGAGACCATACTGGGGAACTCTCCCCAGTAGTACACTTCAAAGCTTCAGATCTGATCACTGATGGTGGACAATGACCAGACACAAGAAGGCTGAGATCATTCACCTGGTGACTTCAATCAGCTCCAGACAGTGCCAACTCAAATACTCCACTGGAGGAAGAACCTAAAGCATGGCCAAGCAGCCTAGAAAGACCAGGTACTCAAGCTCAAATTGCATTCAAGACATCTTTGGTTTTATCTGCAATTATGTTTTGTCTTATTCTAATTTTGATCGAAAGTATATTGTTGAAGATTACATTGATCATCTACAAACTAATGAGCCTCAGGAGATCAGATCCCCAATTGTAGATTATGTGCATACTCATACACCTATGCACATGCCACATGCGCCTATAGAAACCCTAGTGAGACATAAGCCTCCTGCTTTATCTCCTACTCTTGTTAAAGATCCAGATGGTTGTAAGCCCCTTGCTTCACCTCCCGTACCTGCCAAAATCCCAGACAGATACAAGCCCCTAGATTTTCCTCCTATCCTCCATGACCTCCCTGCAAATTACACCAATAATCTGCCCAGGTTTGATGGAGAGAAGGCCAATATTACTACTGAAAAACACATCCAGAGGTTTGAAGATTTTCTTGACCTTTATGAGGTTGAATATGATGATGTCTATATCATAATGTTTGGCCTATCTTTGTAAGGTAAAGTTAAAAATTGGTTTAGAAATCTGCTAGCTGCAAATATCATAAATTTTCATCAATTTATGCAAGTTTTCCTAGATAGATGGGTGGTCATGGGAAATGTTTTCCTTATCCTAGAAGAGTATGACCACTTGAAAAGAAAGCTAGGGGAGACAATACATCAATTTTCAGCTAGATTCAATAAGGTATATCAGGCAATACCTGCTGATATAAGGCCACCCCCAAGATCAGCTCACTTGCATTACCCAGATGCCTTCGATCCTGAGATGACATTTTAGTTAAGAGAAAGGAACACTGTAAGTCTTGAAGAAATGCAAAAGGTTGCAGTTGATGTGGAGGCCAACTTGCTGATCAAAAGGTCAAAGGTAGAGAACAAAGAAAATGAGCAGTTGAATTCATCAGAAGCTAAACTGGACAGTTTGCCCAGTGCCATGGAAGAGATGATGTAGAGGATCAACATGAATGATGAGCTTGTTGTCCAAAGACATCATGTTCCATTGACGGTCAATGTTCCCAAACCTTTTTCTATTCACCCTTGGTACCATGGTTTGGATAATGATTCTTTCATGTATTCAATTCACAACACAGTCAAAGATGAAGCTCCATCTCAACTTGTAGAGGAAGAACCAACTGATATGATGTGCATGTTTGATGGCATTCCATACTTGGATAATCCACCCGAGTATGATCAGTATGATGATGATCATGAGGCTAAAATAGAGGTTGATTGTTCAAAGAAACCAACAGCATGTAGTTGGCAAGAAGAAGATCAGTTACAGCTCAGATATGACAACCAATCTACACATGGAAATTATGACAGCAATGATCAAAGTGCAGAAAATCTCAGAGTAAGTGAAAACACTTTGCCCTTATGTTTCTCATCTTTTCAATTTCTGAAAAGAAACTCTAGGCCAATTGAAAATAGTGAAGACAGAAATTTCTTTGATCAATCAGTTGAAGATGCCATTAAGGATATGGAGGTTGTTCTAAACCCAAAATCGCAGCCCTTGACCTACATTGATTTTCAAATTCCTGATGAAATCTTACAGCCTGAGACAAATTATGAGTTAATCCAAAAGAACTCTGTACCATTGTGCTTTAATTCATTTCAAATTTTGAAAGAGACTCTTGAAAAAGCATTGAAGGATAAATACCTAAAAAGTCAGGAAATTTCATTTGAATCAATGCAGCAGTCTTGTCAGTCTTTTCAGGATCCAATAGTTGATCGGTTTGACGGCCTGTGTGGCCAAAATCATTCTTCATCCACCAATCATGAGATGAAAATTTGTTATGATATTGACATGATCAGGCAGTCAGTTACAGGGGTGTGTTCAACAGAAGCATCATTTCAGAACCCATCAAAAAAGTTGCAGCCATGTCATGAAGTGCATGAGGATGCAAATAGCACAACCATAGCATCAAATCATGAAGTTGAGTTGGTTAAGTTTGAATATCAAGAAACAAGTCATTTCTACCTTGATCCTATAGCCACCTATATGGATAATTTTTTCACTGGAGAACCCCAATCTATTCCTGGAATTACTTTGGTCCTTCGGAATTGTCGAGGTCTCTGCTGTAAAGATCAATCTTGTTTTCAGCAATGACCATTACGCTTTGCAGTTTTGAATCTATGGGCAAAAGGTCAAGCTGCTCTTTTCACTATGATAACGAGCAGTCAAACAATCCTCTGGTCTCAGCAACTACTTTATTGGCTTCATTGGCATTTTTGTATTATTTGATTTAACAAAATTATCAGTAGCAGAGGGTAGGTAGGAGAATGTGAATAATCTCAGAATTCTGAGCATCTCTTTTTCAGCAGTGTTCATTTGATTTGGTTTCAGTTACAAGATCAAAACAGGTACAGGTTGCAAAATAAGATTTTGGGATCAACCCAATGGATAAAGCACTGGTCTGCATGTTCAGAGGTTTGTGGTTCTTGACACCTCCTGAAAGAAGTTGCCATCCCCAGGTCGAGCCACTGTTATAACCCTATAATTCATAGCATCATCTGGTGACTGGAAATTTTTCACTCTGGGTGTATATTGGCTTGCAAATAATATTTCATCTCTGCAAATTATTTTCAAGGAAAAGAAAAGAAAATTCATGGTTGTTGATGTTGAGTGGTTTTTCCTAACCCGTGGAGACAAAAGCAAGGCTAGCAGTGCACAAAATCCACATAATGCACTTATCCTAAGTTTTGGAGCAAATATGACTTTATGCTCATAGAGTAAAGACAACGTATAAATGAACGGTTGAGAGGTTGGCGCTGAGATCTATGGTTCACAAGCTTTTTCGAACCCCCCCGCCCCCCGACCGTTCTACCTTTAATGGCAGGGGGGGTCCAGAATCAGGTATAAAGAAGGCGCGCATCTAAACAACTGAGAGGTCGACGCATAGATCTACGGTTGATATTGAATTCTGAACCCCCTTGACTGTTTTGCCTTTAACGGTGGGGGGGGGGGTCGAGAATGAGGCGGTTTTTCAGGCAGACCCTATCCCAACGCATCATCCATCCATTGCATCAGGCCTCCTTCGCTCCATGCTACATCCTTCATTCATGCTACATCTGTCAGTTCCTCACCCTTCATTCCTTCACCCCTTCGCCAATCTTACCCCTCCATGAATAAACAGACTCAGGATAAAAACATTAAGTTAATAGTCATGATTAAACCTGTTAATAATAAATTAATTAATAATTGAGTTAGTGTGTTAATAATTAATCAATTTTTAATTAATTAAATTAATAATTAGGTTAGAGTTTGTTTAATTAAAATATAATACAAACACAACTAACTACAAAGAATTAAAATCAAATAAAAACTAATTACAAAACATTAAAAATGTAATAAAACAATTAAAATATAATAAAAAACAATATAACAAATAAAACATGAAAACATATTAAAGCAAAAACCAAACGAAACTAAAAACAAAATGAAAAATATAATAATTAAAATAAAGCAACGTAATAAAACATAACAAAACAAATTTAAAAAAAAAAACAAAAAAACAAACAATATAAAGCAATCAAAATAAAATACAATAAAACAAAACTTACACTATCCTAAGTCCTACCCACCTCCATGCATACATCCACATCAAACAATTTAAATCAATGGTTATTAAAAATTCCGGACCCCCCCTCACTATCTGAAACTTAACGAGAGGGTGGGTCCGGAATGGTTGTTTTAAGAAACCATTCATTGAATAGGCTTCAGCTCCACAATCCAGTGGATGCCCCCTCCCCCCCGCCTAAAACCTCTTACCATCTCAGGGGGGGTTCCAGAATACCACCTTCTCGAAAATAAAACTGTTTTTCCCATTTTCACCTATTTTTGCATGTTCATCATGTCTTCGTCCGAGGTCGTTTCTGGGCCAATGAAAACGAATTTTTAAAAACCGAGAGAGGTTTTTCTCCATAACGGACTGAAAAAAAAAAAACTCTCTCATTTTTTTCACAAGTTCCATGAGAGGGGAGAATCAAAGCTGTCTTTCAGCCTCTTTTTTTGGATTTTTGGTTTTTTTGTTACAGTCCCGATCTTACAGGAGCTGGTACGGCTAGCTGGAGGCAAATTTGGCGAAACCGAAGGAGGGTTTTGTCCATCACATGCCCATATACAATAACCTCCTTAATTTTTATCCCAGGTGTCAACGTTGAAGAGAAACAAATGTCTGTTCAGACCCCTTTTTTTGTAGAAATTAGGCTCGTCTTTCATGGCGGACCGTTCCAGATTTTGGGGGATTTGTGGCTATTTTTGGCTGAGGCGGTTAAATCTGACTCACACTACTTGTTGGGGGATCTCCCCTATTTATTCAGAGATGATTTTTAATGTAAAGGTTGTTGATCTCATGCCCAGGAAGGCTATTCTCTATAACATTTTTTTGATTCACCAGGAATACAAAGGGACTTTTTCACAGGATTCTTGTATGTCGACAATTGGTGAATTTTTTCTTGCTTCGTCAAATGTGATTCTAATCAATCTTCATTATGTTTCTCTCTTTCTAATTTTCAAAAGGAGATTTAAAGCAGAATATATCCCTGATACTCTGTGCAGTGCTTTTGAGAATCTTAATGTTTTCCTCTGATACTACAATGAAGAAATTCTTGAATGCTTTTTTGTTGTAGTTGATTATCTCGTCTGTTCCTTATTTACATCATTTTATTTCTAAAGGATCCAACGCCTGCATTACCTTGCCCTGTGGAAATACCTTATAGACCTGTGTTCAATTTCAAACTTGTCATAGACCCCATAGCCCAATGGTCTTCTTTTATTGTCTCAACTAGAAAACCCCAAGAACATAACCCTATTCTGCATAGCTAGCCTAATATCCTCTGCCAACAAAGTTGTATTAGACAGAGAGATCCCTCTTTGAGTCATGGAGGGCTAGATCCAAGACTCGAAGTGGTTTTGATGTTGCCTCTGTGACTGCCTCCGCAGCCTTGGGCAAATTACAAAGCGCTAACATGGTGGACCACCTCTTTTGGACATGGACATCCAAGGATAGGTTTCCTCCAATTCGACGGAACAACTGGAGGCCTTCGGATAAATGTTTATTTTTTCCAGTAATATAACAAGATCTGTGCCTTTTTTACTTAAAAAAAAATAAATTAATTTAAACAAGTAAATAATATATATATATATATATATATATAATTTAAATGAGTATTAAAAAATTTATACTTTAAAACAAATCATAAAACAAATCATAAAGAAACTCTTATTTTGAAATTTAAATACAATTATATAAATAATAATAATATTAATATAATTTTAAGATCACATCTATTTCACTCTAAAATCTATGTAGATATACATACTCTACTACCTTTGAAGAATTTGAATATATGACCTTTTAGTATAAACAATATCCTTAATCCTTAAAACTTTATAATTATTATAAGATATCCAAGAAATAAAATTATCATAAAATATGTAAGAAATTGAAATTTTTATATAATTATAAAAATACACATAAAATAAATATAATTAAAAATACATAAATATAGATATATAAATAACATAAAAATTAAACATAGATACATAAATAAAATAACATATATATTAAATATTGAAAATAAAACAAACATTATATAAACATAGATACATAAATAAAATAGCATAAATAACATAAACATTACACCTAAGTTACCAACTGTATCCAACAAATAACTAACTTACCTAAGTTTGATGCCTCAGTCCCATCGGCAACGTTGTCTTTGTGAATCTCTTCCATTACATCTAATCCTGTCATATTATTTGTTGAATGCACGAAAACGTTGTGCGATAATTCTGACAAGAACAGATTCTACAAATGTGATTATACAATTGGGTTTTGTGAGTATTCGAATAGTCGTTAATTTTTTTATTTTTTTTTAACTGGTGGATTATATCTTTGGTAACCTAACAGAAAGGGACATCCAGTGAGGTCTAATATTAGTTGTATTTTTGTAATTTACTCGAACATGAGTGAAGCCCAATGTTTACTGTACTTTTGGTAACTTATCTGGACATCTAGTGAGGTCCAATAATATCTATAAAAATAGGGAACCAAGTGACTTTACCCCTAACTACTCAAACTAATGCACCGCACTAAATTATTAATCATAACTTATGTATTTAATAATTGTATTTTAAATCCAGAGGGGGTAGGGGTAGTGTATGTATACCTCCGTAGACTTTACCAATAAAATCGTTGGGCAAATGGGGTCCCTTGTCCCACAAACAAGGGGGTCTCATACACCAATTTGGTGTGACTTGGTCGTGACCTTAAAAATAGATTATTGTTATTTATTAAAAGTGAATTAGAAAATAGACAAATTCAATTTTTTGAGAAGTTTATTTTTTTAGCAAGGCATAGTTCCACTTTAGGATATTATTCTAATTAACAAAAAAATGATTGATTTTGTCCAATTTTTATTTCGGTCCATATATCAATTCCTCCCAATGAGATCTCAACAACTTATAGTTAAAATAAATTAAAGAAGTATCCTAACAAACTACTAAATGAAATATACATGTTTAATAATTACACCACATATCTTAGTGGTTATATCAATTTCAATTTCTTAATATTTATCACAATCTCTATGACTCACTGCATAGGTATTCTCCTCTCCATTTAAGTGGGAAAACTCCCCACTTTCTCCTCCCTAATGAGAGATGGTATCTTCATTTTGAGATTGATTTTCCATGTGTGCCTTTGAAATTGTTGTGATTACACATAAAATGGAGTATTTGAAATAACATTTACTGTGTTTAAGTTGTAAAAGTCGGCACTTGTTCATGTCTTTTTAGAAATGGTACTTTGATTTTGACCTTCACTTTTTGTGTGTGTTTTTGAATTCCTTGAGAGTGCACATAGAATGGAATCTTTTAAATTAGTGTATGAGACCCTTTTGTTTGTGGGGAAAGTGACCCCCTCTTGTTGAGTGTGTATATAAAAAAAAAAAAATTTAATTGGTACATAAGGATATTTTCTTTGTAAGACAAAGAACTCCTCTTGTTGAATGTTCATATAAAATGGATGTAATATACCAACCAATCTACCAAAATAAAAATAACAATTCCTTCTTACAAACATACGAGGAGATACAGGTTCATTTATATTAAGAACCTATACTATACAAAAGTTCTAACAACACCAATACACTTTTTCTATGTGCCTCTAGCTCCTTATGACTTTATATAAAGTTGTTGATTGATTTTAAATTCAACGAAACTCAATGCTATGTTCACAAGCTTATTTATCTGTTTAGAAGTTGCTAGTCTTACACCCAAAACAAACATATAATATTGTGCACATAAATTACTATTGATATATATAATATCATACTTCATATTGATATTATAATACTTCATATAAAATACTATTAAAATTCTTCATATGTAAATTTCACATTTGAGCTAAGAATTATGGACATATATTGTGCTAGCATATATAGTGTCCACATAAAAATTACTTGCATAATCCTACAATCATTACACTACAATTATGACATAAGTTGTGAATGTATCTCAAGCCAAGGTTTAAACATACAAAGAACGAACTAGAAATTCTCTTAGAACAAATAGAATCATTTATTACTTAAGGCTTACTTACCCGGTATCAAAATTCAAAGGGTAATCCTAATTCCATGCTTATGATACGACGTCTCCTCCATAATTGAATTCATTGTCACTGTAGTTAAGAATTCACTCTACAGAGCGCACTACCATTGATCTTGCAGTATTACGAGCACTCCTTTTCTTACTCGTCTTACTCGCTACCATGTGCTAGAGCCTCTGCGAGTTTGGCACGCATCCTCGACCACCTCCGAGGTATCTTGCACCATTAACGCCTATCACCATTCATCAGTCATCGGGTTTTGGAGGAAATTTTGGGTTCTAAGCATTAGTTGTTCCACTATCCTTTCATTCTACGCTCTAGGGATGTCACATCTCCAAAAATAAATTATTTTTGAATTTGCAATTTCTTAGGAAATTTATTTCGTTTTTGGTAAATTCAAATTTGGAAAAATTTTGCCATTTATGGAAATTTCAAATTTCGAATTTGGTTAATTGTAATTAATAATTATGACTGTTGGGAAGAGATTTGATTTGACCCAACTGACTACTTGACTGTGACACTTGTATGAAAAAAAAATATTTAATAATTATTGCAGGAGGACAAATGGAACAAGCATGTTGAAATGAACTGACCATGACTCCATGAGTGGGGAACATGTTGGAACTACCTCAGGGTTGATTCTTACAAGTGGAAAATCAGGAATTTTCCCATTGGCAGCCCCTAAAAAAACAAGGATTTGTAAAGCTGCGAAAATTCCCAAGAGGGAAAAAGACCAAGGCATTTTTGGTTTTTGATATATAGCATATGTGAGGAGGCAGGACGTTGCCTAGTATGTTGCAAAAATAACTATTGATTGCTTGTTGTTATGAACACTACTTGTTGAGTGTTAGGCAAGGATAAGACTGTTGAACTAAAAGGCATTTGATGAGGAGGAGTTTCTGAGTTATCCCTCATGGATTCATGGTCAGGCTAGGGGGTGAACAGGACAAGTGATTTGGGTGCCCTGTTCTATGGTTCAGAGGAACGTGGTTGTTCCCTTTGTCATTCAGTGTATTGTTTCAAATATGTTATTATGTCCCTTCTTTGGATGAATGTTATATTGTTAGATATCTATTAGATTGCACCTGTTAATTCTGGTTAGGGGTATTGCTATGGAAAAAAAAATCTGGTTGAATGTTGCTCAACTCAATATCTGATCAAAAGACTTCTAGATTAATTCTGAGTGAATCATCTCTGTTGGATTTGATTTATGGGTGAATGATGTTTTCATTTGGGTATACCAGTTGAAAGGATATGTTGGTTATGTAGATTTGATTCCTGGTATAATGAGGTAAAAATTGTAGGATAATCCTCACCTTGTAATCGTATTTACTAAGTAAGCTAGCTACAAGTGCAATGTGAATGGGATCGGATCATATATATATATATATATATATATATATATATATATATATATATATATATATATATTACAGTTGGAAATAGAACAATATTCACTTTAATAACAACATAGTTCTATAGACTTATCCCACACAGTTTGGATGCTAATTACATGAGAAATATTGAATACGTAATTTCCTATTTTCTTTACGAATTACCATTTGAGCAAGTCTGCACAGAATTCGGTTATTCATCAAAATTTCTTCTATGTTCTGGTTTAAGATGATGTATAAATAAAAGGTTTTGTAAGGGACAAATAATCTGGAGACATACAAGTTGTGTAAGAATATAAATAAGGTTGTAAATTTCATAGCTACAGGAATAACCAGAGTAAGATGGACCAAATTTATTATAACATCATATTTAATTCTGAGAATAGATGTGGAGAAAAATTTCAATACATGAATACATCTTAATTTCCAAATACAGAGTCGTGAATACGAGTATATCCGATATACAAAAATAAATACATTGAAGTGGTAAATATATCAATAGTGCCATAGTAAGGGATTTGACCCTTAAGTCCCTTTAAGAAGAAGGATTTGTAGAAATAACCAGACGGGTAGGAAACTAATATTTTTTATCCCCACCGTAACCGTATACTAGAACTAATTTTATCCCATTCGATAGATTTGAGATACTACTTTGTGGAAGGCAACAGTAAACATGAACTCGAATATCTCTTGCATAAAGTGATGTCCTGGAATCCAAAAATAACGAAGGCGTCCAAATCCTGTAGAGAGATAGAGAAGGTTTTATTAGCATCAATTAACAAAATAAAATAACTGTAAGAAAAATGAACTTATTACACAAGTGAACTTTTAGACTGTACTTAGTTCATGGATGTCAGAAGTAGACTCCATCCCTCCTCCTCATATCCATGGAAAGGTTTCCACAGTCTCGAAAGGGTGGAGAGGGTTAAGAGTTGCCTGATGGGTACCTCGTAGTAGACAGAGGCCCCATCATTAGATTGTAGCAAACAAAACAAAATCTTCTGATTTTCAGAGAAAGGGTGTATAATCATATGCTAAATAAGAGTAACTAATAATTGTTTTGCTTTATTAAAACGTTACCGGTAAGGTCGCCCCTCTTTACCACAGAGAAAGGATTTCTAACAAAATTTTATTTCGGTCCAAAAACAAAATGAAATGAAGTTCGCAGGTAGAATCTTGAACACTCAGGAGATCCTTCCCTTGAAAACATTTTTTTTGAATGATAACAGAATAGGGTTAGACACCTAAGGTTGTCAGGTCATGGGCGAGAGCGTCGGGGTAAAGGTATACAACATAAGACAAGATATTGTAACTATACACTTATATATTCATTTGCGTCATAGAAAATAATAGTAGTGATATTATACATACTGCACTCTATTTTAGACAGAGGGTGCACCCTGTGGTACCGGTAAATAGGGTTACAAAGAAGACTCCCTATGACCTTTCTCAACAAACAAGAATCCGAACAAGTATTAGAGAGATACACCTCAAGGAACTTGAGGATATAGAAACCTCTACAAGGACATACGGTTTCTCTCTGCGTAACTGTGACTACAACTGTACCTAAGGGAAATACTCAAATTCTAGGAGTGGCATAAGGTAAGCAGCCTTCCTATGGTCATGGAGTCCAGAATACCTAAGAAATATGACCCAAAGGGATGCACGTAATATACATTCAATACAAAAATCTAAACTATGCAACATCGAAGCAACTTTAACTTCAAAGGGTTCAGGGAAGAATTACCATCTTTACTCATAAATTTATTATAATACAGAGGGCTCCCAAAAATTTTAACCGGAATTTCTTACCTTGCTTAAAGCGGATTCCAGCGGTAGTGGTTTGTCAAACATTTTCTCACCAAAACGAGCCACTATCATAAGCATTGGAGATACACCGAGAAAGGATTGATAACCAGAGTATCCTCAAACACAGTCGCATAAACACACAAAGCCAATATAAAAAATGAAATAGTAGTATTTGGGTAACCGTCGACTAGTCTAATGATGATTAATGAGGATATGTACCTAAGCAACATGGTTAGGGAAAGGCGACAAATTTTCATAGGAGCATATTAAAACACACTATAATTCCGAAGGAATGCACTCAGAGCGCCTTAATTGTTTTGGACAGAGGCCATTACACCATTACGGTCGTATCCAATATAACGCACCTCATATCCACGGAATAATGGTGATGACAGACAGTCTGGAATTTCATTTTAATCCTTACCTTCGGTTTGGTTAGGGTTCCCTTATGGTCATCGAATCAGTTAAGGAAAGAAAAACCTTATGCTAGAGTTGGTCTGAATGAGAACGAATGTTAGGCATCACTGATTAATAGGTATAACCAATCCTTAGAAACTACCTTACAAATCATAACACCCACACGAGAGGGTTGTCACACTGATCGAAATTCATTTATTCAGTATATGTCACCACTTCCGAAGAAATCGTTTATCACCTCATAATTAAAGGTTGATCATACATGGATACCCCATAGTATGCCTTACTTGTACAATCGGGAGTATAAGTTATGGTGGTATACCTATATACACAAATAGTTTGGTGAGGTCAGGAGATTAGACCATAATATGGCGGCATTTATAT
>ML786769.1:22050-50881 GCA_009831015.1 Picea engelmannii | reverse complement strand
GTGAAGGATAAATGTAAGGTCTCTTCCAATAGAGCCTTATAAAGCATATAACCATTCATAACCATTCATCATAATTAAAATTTATGAGCATATCATAATAAATTACAGAACACAGCAGAATAATGAAAATACATACCTCTAATTGATGCTACTATTGTTCTCCAACTCTGCCTGATGCTCTGCCCAAAACCGTCTAACTTCCCAGCCAGCTAGGAACAAATCCTCTCCAGCTCCCTAGCTCCAGGATTCCGGAAGGATTCCTGGCCCCCGAGCCCAAAACTCCCAGCAACAGGTGCCCCCCTGTAATAGTCCTACAACAAGCTTCTCCAGCCAAAAACCAGTAATACTGTCTTCCAATCTCCCAAAAACAAATGCTCAAATACAGTCTCCCAATATGAAAAATAATGCTCCCTCCAAAAGTCCCCTTCTCCCGAGTGTTTTTCCCCCTCATTTCCTCCTTTCCCCCTCTCTAATTCACCACCTTCTCCCTTCCATTACGACTCACCCACCATATCCCTCCATTCAATGCCAACCACCTTATCCCCTTCTCTTTAATGGTTCCATCATTCGATACAAAATAATAATTAATAATTTATTAAACTAGATTCTATTAAACATATATTTACTCATTAAATTCATTAATTAGTTAGTTAAACCAATTCACATTCAACAAATATTTAATCAGGACAATTAATTAATTAATTAATTAAACTTAATATACTTTAAACAAATATTTAACTATGACAATTAATTATTTAACTAGGGTTGTTACATACACCCACCCTTCAGGAAACTTCATCCCAAAGTTTAAAATATTTTATGATACAAGGGAAACAACACATCGTTCTCACATTCATATCCAATAAACAACGTTATCAGTAAGTAAGACAAGAAAACTCATACATACTAGTGTACATGTGCAAGAAATGCATGTGTAACTAGTACATACAAGTCTCGTGCCTGTACTAATAACAATAACTATCACCTCTATAGTAATTTGTGTATGCATCCAATCCATTCAACAAGACTATCCATTTTATAAAAGATAATAACCCAATCAAACGTTTGTGAAATCCCTTAATTACAATTATCTAGCTCAACAATTTTATTTAGATAATTGTAGTTTAGTTAAGTAATTATGAATATTCATATATACACATTTTCTTTTCAGAAGGAAAAACAATAAATTCCACCATAAGGAAAATCTCCATACACTCCCAACTATTTCTACTCATCCTTCCTCCCTAAGTTACTTCCATCTTCCATTCCTATCCTTCCTTTGTTGGACTATCTTGGAGCGTTAACTATATTGACCTAAATCCAAATAGAACCCGTAAGAGGAACTGTCACTATCTTGACCAAGCTTCCCCACCAAGCAAATGATAGTCATCATCACACGTCTAGGGAAGCATGAGCTAACACCGTCCTCCCATGACTCCAAGTTTCAGAGGATACACAGTGGGAAATGCCTCCACCCCTCCTAATAGGACTAGGGTCCACACCCTACAATGGAATATACAGAGGCATCATGTTGCTAGGAGTTTTTTCATCGTTTATTCAGTTTTAGGCAGTCTCACCACCTGAAATCCTGCACTGGTCCACATATCATAGAAATGCATTCAAACCAATATAATTTCACATACAAAGATTCATACCATGTTGTTTCTCGGTTAGTGGTCCCACTTCCATTATCATTATCCCTTGGCTATTTCATAGCCCAATAACCTGCAGATTAGTCTGTAACAAAAACTCATACATATCTATGCATTATCATTATGTAATTGCATACAACCATAATTTCAATTCGGTATCTGCATACCAACAACTTTAACATCAAAATTTTCAAGTTAGAAATAGATCTCATAATATCCCATAATTCAATTAACGTTACCCATTCATAGAATTAGCATTTACATAATAGATTGCATCATATCCAACATCATTCAATAACATTTAAACCTTCATAGGATTCACATTCACACAGTATATCGCATCATATCCATCATCATCAATAACATTTAAACATTCATAAAATTTACATTCTCACAATATATCGCATCATATCCATCATCATTCAAATACATTTAAACATTCATAAAGGTTCATACGTCTTAAAAGTTCAAGTGTATCATTTAATAGTTTCACAGTGAATAGAAAATAAAGGTGTGTAGGCCTCAGGTAATCCTAGTTGTCTAAGTCAAAAGGTGGCGTTACATACACCTAATCTTTGAGAAACATATTCTCGAGGTGGTCAAAAAACTGAGGGATAATCTCTTCGTAATGTCTCGACATCTTCCCAAGTAGTAGATCCTGGACTATACTTGTCCCATTAGACCTTAACTTGGTCTACCAGATGGTTCTTGAGTTGTCAGACTCTACGGTCCAATATGCGTAATGGTTCTACCATGAGAGTTCCCTCGTCCAATACCTGCAATTCCTTCCAATTTAGTTTATGTGATTCATCAGTAACATAATGACGTAGAATAGATACATGAAAAACATTATGAGTTTTATGCATGTGGGGTGGAAGTACGATACGATAGGCAACGGGTCCAATTTTCTCTTGGATTCTGAACGGTCCTATAAATCGAGGTGACAATTTTGTCCCCTTTCCGAACTGTATGGTACTCTTATTTGGCCCGATATGAATGAAAACCTAATCTCCCTCTTTATAACTTCGGTCAGTCCTGTGTGCATCTGCATAACTTTTCTGTCTATCTTGTGCTTCCTTTAGTCTCTGCCTAATCTAAATCACCTATTCCTCCATCTCTTGAATCAATTCTATCCCAATTGTTACTCGGTCTTCTAACCTCTCCCAACTCAATGGTGTTTTGCATGGCCTTCCATACAGAACTTCATAGGGTGGCATTTCAATGGAGCTATGAAAATTGTTATTGTAGGTGAACTCTACCAAAGGTAGGTACTTCTCCCAATGGGTTTGATTATCCATGACATACATCCTAAGAATGTCTTCCATGACTTGATTTACTCTCTCATTTTTCCCATATGTTTTAGGATGATAAGTTATGCTTAAGTTCAACTGAGTCCCCAATGCTAACAAAAAACTTGTCCAAAACCTAGAAGTGAATCTAGAGTCCCTATCTGAAATGATCTTATTAGGTATCCCATGCAAACAAATGACCTCACTTACAAACACGCGTGCCACATCAGTGACATCGTAAGTGTCTCTAACCAGAATAAAATGAGGACTCTTGGTTAACGTATCAACTATCACAATAATGGCATTGGGTCTATGAGATGTGAGCGACAACCCCACAACAAAATCAATAGAAATTACTTCCCACTTGGACATAGGAACATCATGTGGTTGTAGGAGGCATACCGGGTGATGGTGGTCGGCTTTCACTTGTTGACACTCTAGGCACTTGGCGACGAAATGGACTACATCGTGCTTCATGCTTACCTAGAATAATAGCTTCCTCATGTCTGTGTACATTTTCTTCACACTCAGATGTGCACAATAAAGTGATCTATGGGCTTCCTTCAAGATGATGCTTCAAATATCCCCACCTTTAGGGATGTACATCCTTCCTCGAAATCTCAATAGTCCATCTGCTTCCAGACTATAGCCTTCATACTTTGGATCTAATTGCCTCCACTCTGGAGGTTTGAGGTAACCTTTAAATACCAACTATCTCCAAGGAGTTGTGTCAACACACGTTCCCTCAGATTGACTTTTAAAGGTACCAAGGAGAAGACACGTGGTCTCTTACTTCAGGCATCCATGACCGCATTCTCTTTTCCCTTGATATATGAAATACCAAAATCGTACTCACTCATGAACCCACTCCATCGTCTTTGCCTGGCATTTAGATCCCTTTGAGTGAAGAGATGTTTTAAACTTTCATGGTTCATTTTGAGCTCAAAGTTTTTCCCTACTAGATAGTTCCTCCAAAGTTTCAGAGCTAGCATTACAGCTGCCAACTCTAAATCATGAGTAGTGTAAAGTTCCTCATGTTTCTTCAACTTCCTTGACGCATAAGCTATCACTCCTCCATCCTGCATTAGCATGGCCCCCAACCCTTTCTTCGAGGTATCCGTCCAGACTGTGAAGTCCTTTTCCATATCTGACACTCGTAGAATTGGTGCACTAGTTAGTAACCTTTTAAGCTCGATGAATGAACTATCACATTGTTCTGTCCATTCATACCTGACCCCTGCGCTGCAAAGCGGTGATGGGTTTCACTATTTTAGAGAACCCTTCCACAAATATTTGATAATAACCTACTAGCCCTATGAAGATTCTTACCTCATGAGCATTTTTCGGCACTGGCCACTCCATAATGGACTTTACCTTTTCTGGGTCCACAAAGATTCCTTCATCGAAAATGATATGACCTAAATAGTGAATTTATTTCTAGAAGAAGGAACACTTCAACAACTTCCCATATAATTTGTTCTCTCTAAGGAAAGAAAACACCACTTGCAAGTGTTCCTCATGTTCTCTTTCATTCTTGGAATAGATGAGGATATCATCTAGAAAGACTTGTACAAAGTGGTCTAAGTACTTCCGGAATACACCATTCATGAGACTCATGAATATTGTTGCCACATTGGTCAATCTGAAAGGTACTACAATGAACTCGTAATGCCCAAATCGAGTTCGAAAGGCAGTTTTAGGAATATCGTCTTCCTTAATCCTTAACTGGTGATACCCTAATCGCAAATCAATTTTTGAGAATATCGTTGCTTCTTTCATCTGATCAAAGAGGTCATCTATTGGTGGCATTGGGTACCTATTTTTCAATGTAGCATGGTTCAAGTCCCTATAATCTATACACAGTCGTAAGGAACCATCCTTCTTCTTCACAAAAATTATTGGTGCACCCCAAGGTGAGACACTAGGCCTTATTAGCCCTAAGTCGAGTAGCTCTTTCAACTGCATCTGCAACTCACAAAGTTTTGGTGCTGTCATCCTATTCGGAGTCTTGGAAATTGGTTCTGCACTAGGTTTTAGTTCAATAGTAAAATCAAGCTCCCTCTCACGAGGTAACCCTGGAAACTTGCTCGGAAAAAAATCTTTAAACTCTGGAAATACTGGGTACTAATCCAAGGAGGGTCTTTCCTTTCACTCACTGATTCCACTACATAAAGTCGACACCCTTGCCTCATACATCGTTTAACCTTCATAGTTGAGATAAAGCATAGAGACACCTTTCTTCATACACCGTGGATATCCACTAGCCTTCCTTCATCGTCAACACAAAGCACCTTTTTTGAAAAACAGTCTACCATAGCTCAATGAGCTTCTAACCAGTCCATTCCAATGATTAGGTCATACGTCCCGAGAGCAGTGACGTATACCTTCAACCTGGTAGTACACACTCCTAGGTCTACTAGGAAATTATCAACGTTAGGTCCTACTTCTTTTTTTCCCCCGAATCCATCTCGACTTGTTTAAAGTTGTCATGCTCATAGGTTGCCAACCCACTCTTTTCTAATGCAGATGGTGAAATGAAACTATTTGTAGCACCAGAATCAAATGAAATTTTAACATTGATATGATTTAGCGTACTCGATGACTCCACCACTGTGGATTGATGTTTGACCTGGTGATTATTAACTGCTGCATAAATCTGGTGGCTGGCACTTGCTCTTCCCATCGGGGCCTTTCCTTCTCTATGCACAAATCCTGATTGTAACTCTGGGCAATCACGCTGGTAATGGAGTCCTCCACACCCCCAACACGTAACACGAGATGGAACCTACGCACTTCTCTATGATGGTCTCTGAAATGAGTTCCTTCCCTTGGGACCCCTGCCCATACTAACTGCTCCCTGAGATGGTCGTGGACCTGCCTGCATCGTTGGTGATAAATGGGATGCAACACTCGATGCCATTGAAATACCTGTGGAAAATTTCCTTGGTGCGACTCTATTACCATGTGGAGGTGGTCTAGAGCTCCCTCCTCTGGAGAAGGTCCTAGGGGCCTTCCCCGCAAATCTAGGATGATGCGGAAAGGTCAATCTTGTACCTACATTTAAGTTCATGTGTTCCTTAGCATAACGTGCATTTTCTACTGCTTCCGCTACCGAAGATGGTTTCCACATCCACACCATAGCCCTTATATTAGGGTTTAACCCATAGACAAAGCGTTATGCCTATCGTTGATCATTATCCATGTATGAAACATACTTCACCAACTCCATGAAATTGATCTCGTACTCTTCCACGGTCCTGTTCCGCTATACTAGAGCATGAAATGCTCCCACTTGTTGTTCCTCGTAGTAAGCTAGTAGATATTTCCTTCGGAACCTTTCCTCAAAAATTTCCCAAGAGACAGTGTCTGGGGTAAGGTGCAACTACCTCTCCAGGTTTCCCCACCAATTCAAGGTATTGTCCCTCAACTGGAATATCGCTATCTTCGCCTTTGAAGTGGATGCATAGTCCCTTAAGGTGTAACACCTTGTTATGCCTTCCAACCATGCATCTGCACGTTCACTGGAACAACCCCCCGACAAACTATGGAAGTTTGATCTTCTGCAGTTCTATAGTGATTTCTTCGGGTGGAGTTCCTCCCCTTGAATCCCTTGACGATTCAGGATTACCCACTCCAGATGGTGGGGGTTCCACTTCGATCCCTGCTGGCTGACGCCCCTTTAAAGTCTCATTTATGGCCTCCAAAGAGCGCAGTATGAGAGCTAATTCAGGCGATGGTGGTGGCGGCATTGGTGGTCCCTGTGACGATGCCCCTCTGCCTCGATTTCCTCTAGTCCTAACCATCCTGTATGATTGAATCTTCATCCACCAAAATTTTGTCAAGGAGCGTCTAAGGCAATTCACATTTGCGCAACTTAAACTTGAAAACAGGGTTAGGCGTAAGTTTTTTTTTACTTGTCTGTAAACAGACGTTATTCTCTTTAGGGGAAGTGGCTAGGTCAGGGTCGAAAGCATCTAAGCTTGATGTCTTCGCCTAAGAAAACTATTGACTCCCTAGCCTGGTAGCTACGCTAGGATTGCACCACACTCGCCAATTTCTCTAACTTACCTTCCTAGTGTGCATGAAGCCCCCTCCCACTTATCCTGGTCTAAGTCCTTAAACTTTTCGCTTAAAACAAATTAATTAGTCTCTTTAACTAGTTTTAAATTTAAACATGAATCATAAATTTAAATATAATTAAACATAATTTTAATTATTAATAACAATGTTAATAATAATAATGTTAATTTTAATTATAAATAACAATGTTAATTTTAATAATTTTAATTTTAATTAATAATGTTAATCATGTTTTAACATTTAACTAATAATACATTATTATTATTATGTTTTAAAACATAATAATTTAAATATAATTTAAGTGCAAAAAAAAAATTAAAATTAAATTTTAAATTTAATCCAAACTATTATTTAAAACATAATACATTAAAATTTAACCCTAAAAAAAATAATAAATAAAATAATAAATGATAATAACAAAAAATATATATAAAAAAATTATAAAAAATATATATAATAATAAAAATAAAGAAAGAAAAATACAAAGAATTTTTACATGGGCAATGGGTCCTCGCATGAAGCCGACATGCCCTTCCCTCACCATTCTCATTCCCAAAGACTCCCAAACCCTACATGCCTCTATCCCAAACCCTACACGCCTCTCCATTCTGTAAAGGCGGTTCTCATTTTTTTTTTCATTTGCTCAGCAGAGGGAAGGCGTATTCACTGTGTGGGCTTGGTTGCGCAGTAGGTTTTCGAACCTGTGTTGTTTGGCTACCAAATCTCAAGAACCCGACCGTGCTGCCATAGCGCACCGTCCTCTAGCGTTGGTTTGTATTATGGTTGTGAGTGCGGACTGGTTTGCCTGGCGCGTAGGCCAACTACCCAACCAACTACAGCTACATCTTAGGTAGATTTCAGTCAAGAGTCAAGAGGATGGGTGGGTAGGTAGGCCCTTGGATCCATATTTTAAACCAGGGCTCTGATACCATGTGTAAGGTCTCTTCCAACAGAGCCTTATAAGACATAAATTCAATTAGAGAAGTGTTATCCTAACATCTTTACAATTCCTTATTCAACATATAACCATTCATAACCATTCAACATAACTAAAGTTTATGAGAATGTCATAATAAATTACATAACACAACAAAATAATGAAAATACATACCTCTAATTGATGCTACTGTTGTTCTCCAACTCTACCTAATGCTCTGCCCAAAACCATCTAACCTCCCAGCCAACTAGGAACAGAGCCTCTCCAGCTCCCTAGCTCCATGATTCTGTAAGGATTCCTAGCCCCCAAGACAAAACTCCCAGCAATAGGTGCCCCCCTGTAACAGTCCTACAACAAGCTTCTCCAGCCAAAAACCAGTAATACCATTTTCCAATCTCCCAAAAACAAATGCTCAAATACAGGCTCCCAATATGAAAAATAATGCTCCCTCCAAAAGTCCCCTTCTCCCGAGTGTTTTTCCCCCTCATATCCTCCTTTACCCCTGTCTCATTCACTGCCTTATCCCTTTCATTAAGACTCGCCGACCTTATCCCTCCATTCAATTCCAACCACCTTATCTCCTTCTCTTTAATGGTTCCATCATTCGTTACAAAATAATATTTAATAATTTATTAAACTAGATTCTATTAAACATATATTTACTCATTAAATTCATTAATTAGTTAATTAAACCAATTCACATTCAACAAATATTTAATCATGACAATTAATTAATTAATTAATTAAACTTAATATACTTTAAACAAATATTTAACTATGACAATTAATTATTTAACTAGGGTTGTTACAATAAATATGAACACATATATAATTGCAAATAGATCTTTGTTATGAATTCAAAGATATCCACCTCTCTTGTGGTTTTGTTTAGGTAAAGTCCTTTAATTCACCTTACTAAGTAACAAGGAAGGTTTGACATGGATTTAACGAAGTAATTAAGTTTAATGTCCTTAAAAGAAAAGAGGAGAATTTTTTTTTTAATGGCAATTTTAGGGAAACATTACATATGGTATCAAAGCCAAGGTGACAACACTTGCACCTTGAACACGGCTACATTATTTACTTAGTACATATTTATGTTTATGTAAATCTAATAAAATTTTATTGTTACAAACAGAAAACCCTTCTATGTTTTGTGTTAATCATGGAAGCCCAGGATGACACATAAATCAGACTTGATGAGAATCCTAAACAAAGACATCCTAAAGAACCAAGACAGAATAGTGATGGAATCTCACCTACTAAAGTTTTGGAAATGATGAGGAATCTCATCGTTGAACTGTAGGTTTTCAAAGCCAACAATGAGAAACTGAAGAAAGCACAGCAGGAGCAGCAAGAAATAAATAAAGTCTTGCTACACGGTATAGTGACAAAGGAAATCCCAAAGGATGATAACCATGAAGAATAGGTCAGTAAAAGGGCCTCCAAGAATTATGGTCCTGAAGCAGAAAAAGAGGGAAGCTCATATGAAGGTACCCCTTCAGCTAAAGATAAAGAAAAACCAGACAAAAAAAGGAAACAAGTAGATCATGTTGAGGGAGAATTTAAGAAGATCAAACCCGCTAAATTTGATGGGGAATACAGGACAGATGAGGAAGCTAAATCATGGTTATTAGACATCAACAAATATTTCCAGATATATAACTATTCCAGCAATATGAAGGTCTGAATGGCCATTTATAATCTGAAAGGAAAAGCCATCATTTGGTGGCAAGATCTGAAATTGGCCAAGGGCCTAAAGGAGAAATAGATGGAATGGTTTGACTTTAAGAAATATTTCAAGAAACAGTACCTATTTGAAAGATACTATGAAAGGAAAACCAAAGAATTTTATGAGCTACGACTTGGTCAGATGACGATGGAGGATATTATAAACAAATTTCTAGAATTATTAAGGTTTGTACCTTATATCCGGGAGGACAAGGTAAAAATCCAACGGTTCCTAAGTTGTTTACCACATTCTTATAGGGACATAAATGAGTTTGAAAACCCCAAGTCCTTGAGTGAAGTATTCAGGAAGGCACGAATGTGCTATGACCAATACAAACAATGGACAGAGTTTCCCAAATCTTGGAAGGATAGGAAACAAGATAGAATGAACCAATGGAAGAAGGGATACCAACAAGTTCCTTATCGGAATGTAACAAAAATATTTCCAAGAAAGGACTTTCACTCTAATAATCCAAATATGCAAGGCAGTGGTAAACCAGTGAACCTGGGGATGCAGAAGTTTGGGGACATCCCTCATGAACCATTAAAGTGTTGGGAATGTGGAAAACCTCATCTAAGGAGGAACTGCCCACATTTAAATTCAGCGAGCACAAATGTTGTTCATAATTTGCAGGAAGCCTCGACGGTGGGTGATGTGGGTAGAAGCCTGCATCGGGTAAATGCAGTCGTGGATGGTCGGCAAGCTGACCACCAATCCTTTGTGGTGGAAATCGAAGGTAAAATCAATAACACTCAAATTTTTGTTTTAATTGATCATGGAGCTACGTTAAGTTATATCACTCTTGGTATGGTAGAGTCAAATAAACTTAAGAGAATGAGGCACACAAAATCACGACTGGCACAACTAGCAAGAAGAACTAAAAGGAAACTGGTTGACTTTATTTCTGACTATGAGTTCAGTTTAGGTGGTCAAAACATAAAGACAAATCTAAACATTCTACCTGTAGGGTCCTATGATGTAATTATCAGAATGGATTGGTTAGAAAGGAATAAAGTAGTTCTTTATTTTTATGCAAAGTCACTTAAGTATAAAGACGAAAATGAAATCACTTGAACAACACAAGGTATACAAAAACTAGTATCAGTTAGACAAGTCACAGTAATGCAATTCAAGAAATGCATAAGAAAGGGTTGTCAAGTTTACGCCATCCAAGTAACAAACCTGTTATAAAAAGAAGATAAACCCAACTTGGAAGACTTTACTATTCGGTGTGATTTCAGAGACATCTCTGTTGATGAAATACCAAAATTACCCCCTAGAAGGGAAATAGACTTTTCCATAGACCTGCTACCTAGTTCAACCCCTATATCTAAAGCACCTTACCGAATGAGTTTACTAGAATTGACAGAATTAAAAATACAACTACAGGAATTATTGGACAAAGAGTATATCAGGCCAAGTGTTTCACCATGGAGAGCACCAGTCCTCTTTGTGAGAAAGAAAGATGGTACACTAAGACTATGTATCGACTATAGACAATTGAATAAAATGACTATTAAAAACAAGTACCCCTTACCTAGGATAAATTATCTGCTCGATCAAGTAGGTGGGGCAAATATATTTTCGAAGTTGGGTTTACGATCCGGATACCACGAAGTTAGGATAAAAGATGAGGACATAAGAAAAAAAAAAAATTGAACTAGATACGGACATTACGAGTTTGTGGTTATACCTTTCAGACTCACTAACACGCCAACCACATTTATGTGTCTAATTAACATTATTTTTAGTCAGTACTTGGACAAGTTCGTAGTGGTATTTATCAATGATATTCTAGTATATTCTAAAACAAAAGAAGAACACGAAGAACACTTAATAATAGTTCTGCAAACTTTGAGGAAGCACAAACTGTACGCTAAATTCGATAAGTGTGATTTTTATCAAAATAAATTACGGTACCTAGGACATGTAATTTCTGCAGAAGGCATTGCAGTCAACCCTAAGAAAATAAGGGCCATCATGGAATGGTCAGTACCTAAGTATGTAGCGGATATCTGGTCATTCATGGGAATCACCGAATATTATCACAGATTTGTAGAGGGGTTTTCCAAAATAGCCTACCTTATCACATTATTACAAAAGAAAGGGACCAATTTTAACTGGTCACAGAAGTGTCAAGACAGTTTTAACAAGTTGAAGGAATTATTGACAACTGCACCCATTTTAAAGGTAGCAGACCTAGATAAAGACTTTACCATCTGTGTTGATGTGAGTAAAGAAGGACTAGGTGGTGTCTGAACTCAAGAAGGACATGTTATTTGTTATGAGTCCCGAAAATTAAAGGATCATGAGCAAAACTACGTCACTCATGACTTAGAATTAGCAGCAGTAATACACACCTTAAAAATGTGGCGACACTACATAATGGGCAGAAAATTTCTACTACTAATAGATAATAGCAATGGAAAATATTTGTTTAGTTAGCCAGATCTTAATGCAAGGCAAGCAAGGTGGCTAGCCTTCTTGAGAGAATTCGACTTTGAGGTAAGACATATCAGGGGTAAGGAAAATAATGTAGCAGATGCTTTAAGCAGAAGAGTCCATGGGTTATTTGAAATGAGTGTCAGCAGGGCAGAAAGTGATCTAGAACAGAGAATAAGGATTGCGGGTATTAACAATGAAAATTACACTAAGATAGTAGCAGAATTGAAAAACACTACAACAAACGCAGACAAACTAGATCTGAGTATCGATCAAAATGGCCTATTACGATTTAAAAACAGACTTTACATACTAGATTCGACCGAGTTAAAGATAACAGTTTTGGATGAAGTACATAAGAAACCGTATTCTGGTCATCCAGGATACCAGAAAATGATAACAACACTTGGAAATTTATTTTATTGGCCTAATATGAAGGCCGAAACAACAAAATACTTAGCTAAATGCCAAGATTGTCAGTAGGTAAAGGTCTAACACTAGCATCCAACCGACCTATTACATCCCTTACCAGTACCAGAATGGAAATGGGAGACCATATCGCTGGACTTTATTACAGGTTTGCCTAAAACTCAGAAACATAATGATTCTATTATGGTTGTAATCGATAAACTCAATAAGTCTGCACACTTTATTCATGTAAAGTCTACTTTTAAAGCTATAAACATTGTTGAAATATTTATGAAAGAAATTTTTAGACTACATGGTATTCTTAAAATGGTGATTTCGGATAGAGACATAAAATTCACATCTGCCTTTTGGAAAGAATTGTTTGCATGGCTAAATACTAATTTGAATTTCAGCACGAGTTATCATCCACAAACGGATGGAGAGATTGAACGAACAAATCAAATCACAGAAGATACGCTCTGCATGTACATAAGAACAAAACCAAGTAGGTGGGAAGACTACCTACACTTGGTAGAATTTTCATATAAAAATGGGTACCAAACTTCGGCTAAGTTGAGCCCCTACAACCCAGTTGATAGACTCATGGTTGGACCAAAAATGCTCAAAGAAATGGAAAGTACAGTAATAAAGGTACAACAAAACTTGAAAGAGGCAGAGGACATACATAAAAGTTATGCGGACCAGAAAAGAAGACACTTGGAGTTTCAAGTGGGAGATCATGTTTACTAAAAAGTCAAAGCCTGAAAGAGTTCACTAAATCTAGGAAACTGTGCCAAGTTGGCACCCAAGTTTTGTGGGCCCTTCGAGATACTAGCTCGAATTGGACCCGTAGCGTACCAACTTGCACTTCCAGTCAATCTAAGAATTCATAATGTATTTCATGTTTCTTTGTTAAAGAATTATGTTCATGACCCTACTCATATGATTGATTAGAACTTGGTGTAGGTGGAACTAGAAGGAGAGTTCTAGGTGGAACCCCTACGTATTCTAAACCAGAGAGAAATAACACTTTGGAACAAAGTAGTCACTTAGGTAAAGGTGCAATGGAAGTACTTTATCCCTGAGGAGGCCACTTAGGATTTGAAGGGAGATTTGCAAAATTCTCATCCAATCTTGTTCCAGGAAAGGAACGAACATTGAGGACATGAAGGGGGAAAGGATGTGACATCCCCAAAAATAAATTATTTTTGAATTTGCAATTTCTTAGGAAATTTATTTTGTTTTTGGTAAATTTGAAATTGGAAAATGTTTGCCATTTATGGCAATTTTGAATTTTGAATTTGGTTAATTGTAATTAATAATTAGGATTGTTGGGAAGAAATCTGATTTCACCCAACTAACTACTTGACTGTGACACTTGTATGAAAAGAAAATATTTTATAATTATTGCAGGAGGACAATGGAGCATCAATGTTGAAATCAACTGACCATGCCTCCATGAATGGGGAACATGTTGGAACTACCTCAGGGTTGATTGTTACAAGTGGAAAATCAAGAATTTGGCCATTGGCAGCCCTTGAAAATCAGGGATTTGGAAAGCTACAAAAATTCCTAGGAGGGAAAAAGACCTAGGCATTTTTGGTTTTTGATATATAGTATATGTGAGGAGGGAGGACGTTGCCTAGTATGCTGGGAAAAGAACTATTGATTGCTTGTTGTTATGAACACTACCTACTGAGTGTGAGGCAAGGAGAAGATTGGTGAACTGAAAGGCATTTGCTGAAGATGATTTTCCGAGTTATCCTTCATGGATTCATGGTCAGGCTAATGGGTGAACATGACAAGTGATTTGGCTGCATTGTTCTATGGTTGGGAGGAATGTGGTTGTTCCCTTTGTCTTTCAACGTATTGTTTTAGATATGTTATTTTGTCTCTTCTCTGGATGAATGTTGTATTGTTAGATATCTGTTAGATTACACCTGTTAATTCTGGTTAGGGGTATTACTATGGATAACAAAATCTGGTTGAATGTTGTGGAACTCAATATCTCATCAAAAGACTTCTGGATTAGTTCTGAGTGAATCATATCTATTGGATTTGATTTATGGGTGAGTGTTATTTTCATTTGGGTATACTAGCTGAAAGGATATGTTGGTTCTGTAGATTTGATTCCTGGTATAATGAGGTAAAAACTGTAGGATAATCCTCACCTTGTAATCGTATTTACTGAGTAAGCTAGCTACAAGAGAAATGTGAACGAGATCAGATCGTAGATATATATATGTGTCTTCTTATGCACAAGTAGGTAACTATACACAGAGCCATGGTGTTAATCGAGATTCCATTCATGTACCTATTAAACTAGAATTCAAATAAAGGTTATGTATGACAGAAATTAAAATCTATATATATCTAGAGAAACATAAACATAATTGCATATATATATATATATATATATATATATATATATATATAGATGTATATATATTATAGTTGGAAATAGAACAATATGCACATTAATAACAACATAGTTCTATAGACTTATCCCACTTAGTTTAGATGCTAATTACATGAAAAATATTGAATACGTAATTTATTATTTTCTTTATGAATTACCATTTGATCAAGTTTGCATAGAATCAGGTTATTCATCAACATTTCTTCTATGTTCTGGTTTAAGATGATGTAGAAATAAAAGGTTCTGTAATCAAAAAATAATATGGAGACATACAAGTTGCGTAAGAATATAAATAAGGTTGTAAATTTCACAGCTACACGAATAACAAGAGTAAGATGGACCGAATTTATTATAACATCATATTTAATTCTAAGAATATATGTGGAGAAAAATTTCAATACATGAATACATCTTAATTTCCAAAATACAGAGTCATGAATACGAGTATATCCGATATACATAAATAAATACATTGAAGTGGTAAATATATCAATAGTGACACAGTAAGGGATTTGACCCTTAAGTCCCTTTAAGAAGAAGGATTTGTAGAAATAACCAAACGGGTGGGAGACTAATACTTTTTCTCCCCACAGTAACCATATACTAGAACTAATTTTATCCCATTCGATAGATTTGAGATACTACTTTTGTGGAAGGGAACGATAAATAAGAACCCGAATACCTCTTGCATAAAGCGACGTCCTGGAATCCAAGAATAACGAAGGTGTCCAAATCTTGTAGAGAGATCGATAAGGTTTTATTAGCATCAATTAACAAAATAAAATAACTGTAAGAAAAACGAACTTATTACACAAGTGAACTTTCAAACTGTACTTAGATGATGCATGTCAGAAGTAGACTATGTCCCTCCTCCTCCTATCCATGGAAAGGTCACCACAGACTTGAAAGGGTGGAGAGGGTTAACATTCACCTGATGGGTACCTCGTAGTAGATAGAGGCCCTATCATTAGATTGTAGCAAACAACATAGAATTTTTCGATTTTCAGAGAAAGGGTGTATAATCATATGCTAAATAAGAGTAACTAATCATTACTGTGATTTATTAAAATATGACTGGTAAGGTCGCCCTTCTTTACCACAGAGAAAGGATTTCTAACTAAATTTTATTTTGGTCCGAAAACAAAACGAAATGAAGTTTGCAGGTAGAATCTTGAACACTCGGGAGATCCTCGCCTTGAAAACATTTTTTTTGAATGATAACAGAAAAGGGTTAGACACCCAAGGTTGTCGGATCATGGGCGAGGGTAATCTTCTCGGCCAACCTCTAGAGTGTTGGCGTAAGGGTATACAACAGAAGACAAGAGATTGTAACTATACACTTATATATTCATTCGCATCATAGAAAATAATAGTGATATTATACAGAATGCACTCTATTTTAGACAGAGGGTACACCCGGTGGTTGTGGTAAATAGGGTTACAGAGAAGACACCCTATGACCTTTCTCAGCAAACAAGAATCCGGGCAAGTGTAAGAGAGATAGACACCGAGGAACTTGAGGAGATCGAAACCTCTACAAGGACATACGGTTTCTCTCTGCGTAACTGTGACTACAATTGTAACTAAGGGAATGACTCAAAGTCTATGAGTGGCATAAGGTAAGCGGCCTTACTATGGTCATGGAGTCCATAATACCTAAGAAAGATAACCCAAAGGGATGCACGTAATATATAGTCAATACAAAAATCTAAACTATGCAACGCCGAAGCAACTTTAACTTCGAAGGGTTCAGGTAAGAATTACCATCCTTACTCAGAAATTTATTATAATACAGAGGGCTCCCAAAAAGTTTAACCAGAATTTCTTACCTTGCTTAAAGAGGATTCCAATGGTAGTATTTCGTCAAATGTTTTCCCACCAGATCGAGTCACCATCATAAGCACTAGAGATACACCGAGAAAGGATTGATAACCAGAGTATCCTCAAACACAGTCGCAGAAACACACAAGGCCAATATAAAAAATGAAATAGTAGTCTTTGGGTAACTGTCGACTAGTATAATGATGATTAATGAGGATCAGTACCTAAGCGTCGTGTTTAGGGTAAGGTGGCAAATTTTCAGAGGAGCACATTAAAACAAGCGATAGTGCCAAAGGAATGTGCTCGTAACGCCTTAATTGTTTTTGACAGAGGCCATTACACCATTACAGTCGTATCCAAGATAAATTGCCTCATATCCATGGAATAATCATGATGACAAACAATCCGAAATTTCTTTTTAATCCTTACCTTCAGTTTGGTTAGGGTTCCCTTACGGTCATCGAATTGGTTAAGGAAAGAAAAACCTTATGCAAGAGTTGGTCTAGATGAGAACGACTATTAGGAATAAGTGATTAAAAAGTATAACCAATCCTTAGAAACTGCCTTAAATATCATAACACCCACACGAGAGGGCTATCACACTGATCGAAATTCATTTATTCAGTATCTGTCACCACTTCCAAGGAAATATTTTATCACCTCAGAATTTAAGGCTAATCATACGTGGATACCCCATAGTATGCCTTACTTGTGCGATCGGGAGTATAAGTTATGGTGGTATACCTATATACATAAATAGTTTGGTGAGGTCAAAATATTAGACTATATATATATATATTTTTTGTTGAGGCAGTATAGTCTATGTGAAGGATAAATATGAACACATATATACTTGCAAATCGATCTTTGTTATGAATTCAAAGATATCCACCTCTCTTGTGGTTTTGCTTAGGTAAAGTCCTTTAATTCACCTTACTAAGTAACAAGGAAGGTCTGACATGGATTTAACGAAGTAATTAAGTTTAATGTCCTTAAAATAAAAGAGGAGAATTTTTTTTTTATGGCAATTTTAGGGAAACATTACAAGGGAGGCATTGACCCTCCCTAGTTTCACCTTGAAGAAAACCCTTACTCAGACTGAATGGTCATCACCTGCCTATTCCCCTATTTGCAGTTACACTCACTCAAACCCTCTCTCAAAAATTCGTAAATTATCCTCCCCCGTTCTGGTTAGAAGTTGAGAGTTCGCATTTGGCTAAAGAAACCACATCCGCGAGGAAGTTTGAACATTGGGCACATTCATTCATTTCTGGATAAGGGTCATGCATCCCAGTTTTTCTTGCAATGTAAGGATAACAATCCCACTTTGGGTTTTGAGGTTGACGACTGTCCCTGTAATGGTATTTCTTATTTAAAACTTTCTACGGATTCAATCCTTGTTTACCATGTGTAACTACTTATCTTAGCTATGTTTAATTGATTCATTCTTAATGCATGTATATTGTGCATATCCCACTTTCTTTGATATAATTTACTTGTCGAAAATTTTAGGGTCTATTAATTATATCCTCGAGCTCAAAGCCCTGTTATTTCAAGGATGACTTCAGTTCATTAAAATTAACCCTCTAGTGATAGTAGGAATTGTTACACGTATAGTTTCTTTTGTTTTACCGTTTAACTGTTTGTATTAACATTTCTATGGAATTTTCTTTAATTTTTTATTCCTGTATTATTTATTTCTTTCCTTATTATTAGGTTCATGTATATAGGGTTTACTGTTATGAATATTTGAGAGGTTGAATTCATGGTTTGGCTCACGCGTTAACCTTACAAATTTATCAAGGTCTGGAAAGAACAATACAATTTACGCTTGTTGAATTCCCAACCTTATACAAAGGTCACCTCTGTACAAATGTTTTGTGTACCAACTTGTCTTTAAAAGAAAAAAAATTGCCTATATACATGTGTATGTGTAAAAAATTCTCTTTAAAAGAAAACAAGACGCCTATGTACAACGGTCTATGTACAAACTTCTCTTTAAGCTTGACATTCATCCTAGGTTTAACTTCGGTGAACGAGGAAGGTCATTCGATCTGTGTCGAAGCATTCACGAAATTGCATAGAGTATCTCAAATTTCCTTTATTATGTTTTAACTCTGGACACAAGAAATGATTCATGCATAGTAGAAAACTTAACGAGTCCACTATGTGTTGTATCAGGAGATATATAACCAACTTCTCCTATCCTCCTGAATTTGTTATTCGTTTACAAGATTATGGAAATTAATTCAACCAAGTGTTGAAGTATGATAATGTTATAGTGTGTCATCTCACAGTTGACATTTCAACGATTTCTCCTTTAAAGTTACAAGAACGGTTCTTATCCATTAGCGTCTTGTGTTATGAATTCGTCTGATATGTTACTCTTTCACAGTTTAAAACTCATTGATTTTTACTGTACATCCATCATTTAATAACATATAGATTATTATTGTTTATTTTTCTTGATTATTTAGTATCATTTGATAATATGTTATTTATATGGATCCAAAACCAATGATGGGCCTCTTGTATGCGAGGACCCATCAGGTTGGATATGTCACTCTCCCTTCCTCTGGAGATGATTCCCGACTGTGCCTATTCACCCATGGCGAGGCCAAGATCACAGGTATAAGTTGGCCTTCTCTTGTTTAAATAAAATATTCCTTTCAAAAGTTACAAGGACTTAGATGATTTATATACATTCATTTGTTAAATTATCGTATGGACTAATAAAATTTTCATACATTTCTTTACAAGTTGTAATCGTCGCAACTCAGGATGAGTTGGAAAGGAAAGGAAAATGAAATCGAGTTCTGTTCCTCGGCCTCAAAGGAAGAGAGATCACATAATTTATCTTCTTTGTAAACTTTTACCAAGCAGATTAACATAGAAGAAAAATCATTGACTATATAGAGTGTAGCTGAGAAAAGATTTCTTTTTTGCAGTTTATTTAAAGCATTATGGAACTTTATTAATAAGTCATCATATTTTCAATGTGGACCTTTCCACATTCTGAGAAATTGTTATCCATCTCACGGTTTCTTTGGAATTTATATTTTCACACTATAACATATATGTAAAACTTTGGAATTATACATGTATACATATATACTTACCTATCATATAATTATTTAAGTAATACACAAGCTTTATATGGCTATCCTATTCAGTTCTATCTATTTCATAATTAACATATTAGATTACAGTTATATATAAGTTGACATGTTACTTTACTATTCCAAATATACAGTAGCAAATGCACATTTTAATTTTTCTAAGAAAATAACAACATGGCAGTAAACATATATAAATTTAATCTGGAAAAACAAAAGGAACAATGAAGTTCCACCCAACAGTAGAGATGATCATCCAAATTTACTTGATCCAGTCACCCCCAAGCCAGATCATGAATCCATAAGGATGAAAATATAATCCTTCCTATGAGAAAGTCTTTGTATTTCTGCAGTTACCTAACACATCAATTCTCAAAAAACAACTCCTCAGTTCTCTCGTTTTGAAAACAATTTCTTGGAAATCCATGATTTTCAGGGTGTGTCAATCATCTAGATTGACTTCCAAAACATGTCCTTTCATGCTCATGGTTGGATTCATATTGTTCCCCACTCATAGATTCATAATCATCTCTTTTAACTTGGTTGTTCATTTTGTTCCCTCCTTTATCAATTAAATAAAGATATTGTCTCTTACATCTATCCAGTAAATTCAGACACTTGGCAAGTCATTGTCTTGCACAATAATTAAATTAATAACAGACAAATTTTCCTACAAATTTGAATTTCAAATTTTTTAATTAACGAAATTTGTTATCGATCCAAATACATTATTTAAGGGTTATTACATACTCTCCCCCTTGAAATTAACATAGTCCTCAGTGTTAATCGCTTATTATGTTCTGGTCATCATTGGAATAGAGTTGGATATGTATTCCACATGACATCCTCCAACTCCCAAGTAGATTGTTAAAGACTTAAGTGCTTCCATTGCACTTTTACCTAAAGAATGACCTGGTTTCTCAACATTGTTTCTTTCTTGTCCATAATGTGCAATTGTTCCACCTGGAACTCACCTTCTCCTTCCACATGTAGTAGGTTCCAATTAATTACATGGTTAGGGTTATGAACATACTTCTTAGTCAATGATATATGAAAAACATTATGTACTTTTAAATTTTTCGGTAATGCTAGCTGATATGCTACAATGTGAATGCATGCTAGCACTTCAAAAGGTCCACAAAACCTAGGTGCTAGTTTTGATCACTTCCCAAGTTTCAGGGAACTCTTTCTTTGCTTCACTCAGAGATAAACATGATCTCCAACACTAAATTCTTTATGTATTTGATTCTAATATGCGTAGCTATTTTGTCGGTCTTGTGCCACCTTTAAGTTTTGTTGAGCCTTTTTAACCACTTATTCCATTTCCTGTAACATGCATAGATGATTTTAGGGGCTAAATTTCGCAAATGGGCTAATTTTCCATGGTTTTTCCCAAAACAAGATTCACTATTTTCCATTTTTTCTAAAAATGATTTGTCCAAATTCCATAGAATAAAATTATTTTACCTTCAAAATTGCCAAATATTTATAGAAAGTATATTAAATCCTTGAAATTTGAATATTTTTACAAAACTATCGCCAAACATTTTACATTTTCATATTAAGGACTAGTAAGATTATCCCATATTTCTACATTTTAATATAAATTTCCATCCTTAAAATCATCCCTGGTAACATGTCTGGTCCAAACATGATCATTTCTACAAGATCATCCCAACTAATAGGAGTCGTACATTTCCTTCCATAAAAGATTTCGAATGGACTCATTTCAGCTAAGGATTGGTAGTCGTTATTGTGTGTGAACACTACTAAAGGTAACTAGTCTTCCTATTTTTCTAGTTTGTCCATTATGTACATTCAGAGCATGTCTTCAATAATATGATTAATACGTTTGGATTTTCCATCTATCTCTGAATGGTAGCTGGTACTAAAGTTCAATTGTGTTTCAAGACCTGTAATTAATTCCTTCTAGAAACTTAAAGTGAACTTAACATCCCTGACAAATATTAATTACTTTGGTACTCCATGTAATCTAAAAATATCTTTCATAAAAATTTATGCAATATTAACAACTTTGTAAGTAGAGTTTACACGTATAAAATGTGTACATTTACTTAACTTATCCAATAATACCATAATTGAGTCATGTTGTCTTTCAGTTTTTGGAAAAATTGTGATAAAATGCATGAATATTACCTCCCATTTCCATTCTCGTATAGGGAAAGGATGCAATAATCTTGTAGGTTGTCGATGTTCCACCTTCACCTCTTGATCTTCTAGACATTTCTCCAAGTAATCAGTTGTATCTGTTTTCATAGTAGGCCAATAAAACTATTTTCTTAGTGCTCAGATCGTTTTCTGATATCCAAGATGGCCTAAATAAGGCTTTTTATGGATTTAATTGAAGATGAGAAGTTTTAAATCCATTGAATTAGGTATATATATTCTGTTAATTTTCAGAACTCCTTCGTGGTCAATTTTGAAATTTGTCCCATTTATTTCTTCTTCACTTTTCATCAAATTTTTCTTTATTTTTACATATTCCTCGTCTCTTGTACTCTTGTACTTGCATATTTGATTTTATCATCGATATCATTATCCACTTTACTCACAATTATTTCATAAATTCCACCTGTCCTTTTTCTAAGTGCGTCTGCAATTTTATTTTCCTTTGCTTTAATATCTTTGATTTCAAAGTCAAATTCACTTAAAAATGCCAACCATCTTGCTTGTCGTGCATTTAATCCTTGTTTATTTAACAAGTACTTCATGCCATTTTTATTAGTTAGAATTAGAAACTTTATTCCTATTGAATAATGGCACCATGTTTTTAATGCATGAATCATAGAAGCTAATTCTAAGTCACGTGTCACATAGTTGCGTTTGTGATATTTTAATTTTCGTGATTCATAAGCAATCGCGTGCCCTTCTTTTGATAATACTCTACCTAATTCTTCCTTACTGACATATGTACAAATAGTTAAATCTTTATAATGGTCATCTACTTTAAGGATTGGTGTAGTTGTTAATCGTTCCTTTAGTTGATAAAAACTTTCCTGACACTTTTGTGACCATACAAACTTTATTCCCTTTTTCTGTAAAGATGTAATAGAAAAATAATTTTTCAAAATATTCTCAATGAACCTTTTGTAATATCATGTTATTCCCATAAATGATTGTATTTCTGATACATTCGGGGGTATAGGTCATTCTACAATTTCCTTTATGTTTTCGGAGTCTATTGCTATTCCATCCTCTAAAATAATATGTCTCAATTATTGTATCTTTTTCTGGTAAAAGTCACATTTTCTAAATTTAGCATAGAGTTGATGTTCTCGTCACATTTGTAGCACTATTTTTAGGCGTTCTTCATGTTCTTTTTCTATCTTTGAATAAATCAGAATATCGTCAATAAAATTAAAATAAACTTAACTAGATACTGACTGAATAAATTGTTCATTAGGCACATAAAAGTGGCTTGTGCATTTGTGAGTCCAAAAGGAATCACCACAAATTCATAATGTCCATATCGTGTCCCAAAAAATGTTTTGTTAATTTCCTCATTCTTAATTCTGATTTGATGATAACCAGAGATTAGATCAATTTTTTAGAATACTTTCGCCACTTCCACTTGATCAAACAAGTCATTAATTCTAGGTAGGGGATACTTATTTTTTATTGTCATTTTATTTAGCACTAGTACATATGACCAAATTTGTGATGGTTTTTCATTGATATTTCCACACTTATCTATCGCAAATTCCACGAAAGATGAGAACTATCGTTGATATATAAAATTATTTCCGACGAACTATCATCGATATTGAGACGATGGCTTTAAGTTTAAAAAAAATAAAATAAATGAGATATGGTATTACCATATTACATTGTAATATGGTAATGCCATATTACATTGTAACATGGCATTACTATTACATTGTAATATTGTAATATTTTAATATATTGCAATATTTATATCCCCTACAAATAATCAAGGCACTAATAAACCAAATGTTAGAAGGATGTGTTATCATGAAGTTGGATTAGAAGTAAGGATACCAATATGACAACATACACAAAGAATAATTTAGAATATTACTTTCAAAAAAACACATGGATTGCATGAGTGAGTCATTATGCAATTTATATTACACAATACTATGACAACACTTTTAAGATTGATGGATGATATCTTAAGACCATTTCTCAAACTTGTTTATTGTAGCCTCCTTGGATGATATTTTGACTTTTAGCAAGATTTGGGAAGATCATTTGAAACATTTGGAGATGACATTTTTAATCTAGGGGAGCATGACTTCACACAACCCTCCCACGACTCTAGGTTTCGGAGGATAAACAGTGGGAAATACCTGCACCCCTCCTTATAGAACTAGGGTCAACACCCTACATCAAGCCCTATTGTGCAACTACTGTTCTTAGAGTCACGTCATCAAACAACCACTCTAGGAAAGTCGTGTGTCCTGTCAAAACCACACTTACCATAGATCATAGAAATATTTGAAACCATAAATTAAATCACAATTACAAATTATAACATACACTATCTTCTTGATGTCTACGACATCCATGTTACATCATCATTGCAGTCATTTGGCTATCACATAGCTCATCAACCTGTAGGTTAGTTCACCAATAACTCATATCTATGTATATACATCATAATTTCATATAAGAATCCATATTTGTATTGGCGTTCAATTAAGAAATCTATGTTTATTTTTATCATGGCTTGTCTGTGTTATGCATTCACAACATAACTTTGAGTCGATATCCATGTACCTAAATTCCTTATCTTAATTTTCATGTTTAAACAAATCAAAGAGTTATCATCATCATGAGCATATAACAATGAAAATAATAGTACGCAACACATAAATAGGTCAAGATGTACACTTGTCACATGTCTATATCAACATTGTTGAGTCCAAACAATTGTTTAAGAAATGAATTACTAAGATGAGAAAAATCAAAGTTCTAACTACCTAAAGCCAAAATATGGGGCATTACAATGATATAATAAAAAAGTTAAAAACAATATAAAAAAAACACATAAAACAAAACATAAATAACTGAAAAGACATAAGAAACATTAAAATAAAACTAAATAATAAATAAAAACAAAAAACAAATAAAATAAAATCAAAAATCTCACCTTATGCACATATCCCAAAATAAATTTAATCAACTCTCGTGAATTATATCAGACCCCCCGTGCCATTTGAATTTAACGAGGGGGAAAGGTACGATATGAAAAATCACCAGGGGACACTTGTCACCATCATGTGAACTCGGACCCCCCCCCCTCGACTACCAGTTACCACCCAAGGGGGGGGTCCGAAAACCACTCTCCCTCCTCCAAAACTGCCTTCCCAAAAATAAAAAAAATTGTTTTCGCCAGTTTTGACCACCTATTTTCCAAGAGTGATTCAGGGCAAACCAGAAGGAATTTTGAAACACCAAGAGACATTTTTATCCATAACAGGATGAAGAACAATAACCTCTCTCAGTTTTTACACAGGTGTTAGTAGTTGGGAGAATCAAAGCCATCTCTGAGCACCATTTTTCAGGTTTCGAGTTTTCCCGATTTTGTCATGTTTTTACTGTAGCTTTTTTGACGTGCTAGAAATCAATTTGGGAAAATCGAAAGACATGTTTTCTCATGACGGAATCATATACAATAAATTCTTTCAGTTTTTGCACAACTGTCATATTTTGGGAGATATGGATGTCTGAGTTGACTCCTATTTTCAGCAGTTTGACCCACCTTTCATGGTAGACAGCTCAAAATTTTCATGGATTTGTTTCTATTTTTGGCCAGGTTGTTGATTTCAACCTCCTGAGCCTAGGGGAGAGTCTGCCCTATATATTTTTATAATTCAAATGTAAAAGGGTGGATCATTTGGAACCTGTGGTGGAAAAATTGTTTGTTATTGTAATCATCTCATAGAGCCACAACTCATCAATCCTGTAACGACCCTAATTGGATACATGCTTAAAGATTATAAAGTAAAATTAATTAAAAGAAATTAATTATGGTTAACTGAGTAATAATTCAAATTACAGATCACATTTAATGACCTGTGAAATAAAATTAATAGATCAATGAAAAATGATATAAAAAAGGTGGCGTATGCAGAGAGGGATAGCCATGGATCCCGAGGAGATAAAACATTAACTCATGACGAAGGAAGGGGGACGCAGGGTGGTTGGAGGAGTAACTGCATGAGTCGGGTGGGAGGAATAAGGGACGGGAAGAGGGGGATGTGCGCACCATTCGGCCGGGATGGATGCTGCGGGCTGTATTTGTTGAGCCGACTATATTGGCGGTGACTATGGTATTTTGCGGTGAGAAGAGAGCCTCTGGATGGTGATGTTTGGCCGTGAGAAGAGAGCCTCTGGACGGTGGTGTGTTGCTGTGAGCAGCGAGTTTCTGTGCACTGCTGTATTTTGTGGACTTTTGGACTGACTGTGAGCACAGAGTTTTGGGGACTGTGGCTTTTGATCAGGGGAGGCACTGAGTTGCTGGAGGTTTTGGGCACGGAGGGCCAGGATATCCGTAGATATCTTGGAGCTAGGTAGTTTTCCTAGTTGGCAGGGAGGACAGTAGTTTTGGGCAGCTATTTTCCTGTTTGTGGCAGGATTGATCTGTGTAGCAGGGAGCAGAAAGGCAGCAGCAAGGCACAGTGGCAACAACAAATAGCATCAGAACCAGATACTTTGTTAAGTTATGTATTTATTTATTTCTATCATGAATTCAATATTTATTGATAAATCTAAGTTACTGAAGTTGTTGTTATGAGAATCACTATTATGCTAAGAAGTTATTGTTTCAGTTTACTTTCATAAAATGTTTAGGAACTTAAATGATGTTTAGAATTATATGGGCATTACAAATCCAATTATACGATTGCATCAGTTACAAGATTCATGTGTCAATCTTGGTGTTGAAGTGATTTATGTCATGATAATTTGTTTCCATTGTGATCATTATGTTTTCATTTTCTAATCATTAAAGGGAAGTTAATGAACAAAATTTTTCGGGTGCACTCTGTTTCTGGTCTTTTGATGATATATATGTTCTTCATATGAATTTAAGTAAACAAATTATTGATTTCTTCTTTGCTCAACAGACCCTCACATATTTTTCTGTCTTTTCATCTCATTTGATCTTAAAAGAATCCAACAAGAATTCCTTCCTTTCCCTGTAAGGTTGTCTATATAACCAACCCTTGATTGAATTTGGCCTCTTTAACTCCATTTCCCAATGGCCTTTCCTTCCTGTTCCAACCAACAAAATAAAACCAAACCCTGTACTATCATAACTAGCCTAAGATTCCCAACAAACAAAGATAGATAAGACAGAGAGATCCCTGTCGGAGTCTTAGAGCGCTAGATCCAGGAATCCAAGTGGTTTGATGTTATCTCAGTGATTGCCTGCATAGCCTTGGGAAAATTACAAAGTTCTAACAGAGTGGTGACCATACTCGGGAATGTTCCTCAGAAAAGTGTATCAAGTTCCAGATTTGATCACTGATGGTGGATAGTGATCAGGCACAAGAAGGATGAATCATCCACCTGGTGACTCAAATCAGCTCCAGATCAGTTCCAATTCAAAGACTCCAGTGGAGGAAGAACCTAAAACAATGACAAGACAATCTGAAAAATATCAGGTATGCAAGTTGGAGTTTCATCAAAGACATAATAGGTTTTATTTTTAATTATTTCCTCTTTTTTTGTGAATCTGATCAAATGAAAGAAATGATGCAGAAATTCATCATGGGCAATGAACTTCTTGTTCAAGGGCATCATGTTCCATTGGTTACAAAGAAAGAAAGGGTCACTATTCCCAAACACTTTGTAGCTCACCCTTGGTATCATGGATTGGAAAATGATCATTTCATGTATTCAATTCACAACATAGTCAAAGATGAAACTCCAACTCAGCTTGTAGAAGATAAATCAGTGGATATGATGTGTATGTTTGATGACATTTCCTTCATGGGAGATCTACCTAAGTATGATAACTATGATGAGGATTACACCAAGGTGAATTTTTCAAAACCATCAGCAGCATATTGTTGGGAGGAAGAAGAGAAGTTTCACTTCAAACATGGTAGTCGGCCTGTGCATAGCAATTATGACAGCAATGAGAAAAATGCAGAAAATCTTAGAGTAAGTGAAAGATCTATTTCTTTATGTTTCTCTTCATTTCAAATTCTGAGAGAAAATTATAAACAATTTGTTGATAGTAAATATGAAGAATGTTCTGATCGCTCAGTTGAAGATTTCATTGATGATATGGAAGTTGTTCTAGACCCAAAATTGCAGCCCTTGACCTACATTGATTTTCAAATTTGAGATGAAATCTTAGAGCCTGAGACAAAATATGAATTAATGCATTATAACTCTATACCATCAACCTTCAATTCATTTTAGTTTTTGAAGAAATTTTTTAATTATCTCATGGATGATAAGCACACGAAAAATCAGAAATTTGTATTGGAACCAATGAAGCAATCCTCTCAATTTCTACAGGATCCAATATCTGATGTGTTGGATGACTTGTGTTGTCAAAGTCATGGTTCATTGGCCACTTATGAGATTAAAAGAAGGTATGATCAAGACATTATTAGGCAATCAATTGCATGGTCTGTTTCAGAAGAAGTCTCATTTCAATGTTCAGCAGAAAATTTGCAGCCATATCAGGAATTGTATAATGATGTAAAAATCATATGTGTCATACCCAATTATGACCATAAATTTTTTGAAAGTCAAGAAATATGTTAAAGTCCTAACCCACACATAGGTATATCAATGTATTCGGATGTAATAAAGGTCAATATTAATAAGACCTTTCAATAAAATAGAATAAGGCGGATGTAAGAAGACCTAATAGAAGCTTCGGCTTCTAGAAGGATCTTCCTCTAGATGCTTCTTTTTAGTATAAATAGGA
>ML786768.1:314627-341655 GCA_009831015.1 Picea engelmannii | reverse complement strand
TTGGTGATGATAGATCTCTTAGTGTTGTAGGATCTGGAACAATTCAAGTAGATAATGGTCATTTCAATGTTGTATTATGTGTTCCAAGTCTTTCTTGTAACCTTCTATCAGTATATCAAATCACTCATTCAGGTGAAGGTAAAGCCGTCGAGTTTTCACCTCACCAAGTTGTAATCAAGGATCTAAAAGATCCTAAGCATGTTCTTGCAACTGAAATTGCTGATGATATTACCAGGTTGTACAAGTTTGACAACTTTGGGTCATCAACTTTTTCATCAGTTTTTGTTTCTCATAGCGATGACTTGAGCAAAATTTGGCATGAGCGGTTTAGTCATCTAAACTATCGCTCATTGCAGCAACTATGTAATCAATAGCTAGTGAATGGTCTTTCTCTTGTGTCGTGTAGAGATGGTGTTTGTGTCGGTTGTGTTCTCAACAAACATCATCGAGACATTTTTGACAAACGTGCCTCTTGGCACGCCTCGGGTCCTTTGCAGCTTGTTCACAGTGATTTGTGTGGTCCACTTTCTTCTTCTTCTTTTTCTGGGTGCAAGTATTTCTTAACTTTCATTGATGACTTTTCTAGACGTACTTGGGTTTACTTCTTAAAACTCAAGAGTGAAGTTTTTGACAAGTTTTTGGCCTACAAGGCCCTTGTAGAAAAGCAATTTGGACATCAAATTCAAAGGTTAAGAACAGATAATGGAGGTGAATATGTGAACAATAATTTTACAAGCTACTACACTACACATAGAATCCAAATGCAACACATTGTTCCATATACACCACAACAAAATGGTGTTGTTGAGAGAAAGAACTGCACATTAAAAGAAATGGCTAAATGTATGATCCAATCTAAGGGATTAAGTCTAAAGTATTGGGCATAAGCCATCAACTGTGCAAATTACATAGTATATCACACTCCCACAAAGGCTCTTAAAAATATAACAATGGAAGAAGCTTGGACTAAAATTAAACCAGATGTAAGTCACTTCTATGTATTTGGCAGTATAACATGGGCTCACATTCCTAATAAGAAAAGTAAAGCATTGCAGCCTAAAAGTGAGAAGTGTATATTTTTTGGTTATTTTGAAGATGTCAAAGGTTACTGAATTCTTCAATCACATTGTAATGAAATTATTATTAGAAGAGATGTTAAATTTGATGAAAATCTCTTGGCCCGCGAGCCTAATTCGACGATTGTGTCTTCTTCATCCTGTGATCCATGTTCGACGTTTGTGCCTTCTTATGATCTGGTTTCTTCTTCAGATGATGACAGTGAGGATGAAAATCCACCTCTGCCTCCTCACCTTCCTCCATATGAGTCCTTTGAACCTAAACCAACACCAACTCAACCGCTTCCTAGATGGGTCCGTTCAACATGAGAAGCAGCTGGTGATTTTGTTGGTGACCCTTCAGATCAATTTCATACATGGTCACAGTTCCAACGAGCCTCTTCTCTTTTTTCTAAAGTTTCAGATACTCATGATCCAGAGACATTTGTAGAAGCTTCAGGTCATACAGATTGGGATACAACAATGAATGAAGAGTATCGTTCTTTAATGGAAAATGATACTTGGGATCTCGTACCTCTTCCAAAAGGAAGAAAACTTGGTATATGCAAATGGGCCTACAGAACTAAGTATGCATCAGATGGAAGTGTTGAAAGACACAAGGCTCGGTTAGTTGCCAAGGGATTTTCCCAAGTTGAAGGAATTGACTATAATAAAACCTTTGCCCGTGTAGAAAAAATGAATTCCATCCACCTTGTTCTTACCCTTGTTGCCTCACATAAATGGGAGGTACATCAGATGGATGTTAAATCTGCCTTCTTGCATGGAGATTTGCAAGAAGAAATATACATGGAACAACCTCCTGGCTATGTCCATAATGACTCTAGCCTTGTTTTTCGCCTCAAGAAATCTCTTTATGGTCTCAAGCAAGCTCCCTGAGCTTGGTATGCCAAAATGGATAGATTTCTTATTTTCACTGGATTCTTTAGATGCCATTCTGATCCTAATGTCTATACCAAGAAAGTAGGAAGCCATCTCATAATCCTTATCCTTTATGTTGATTACCTTATCCTTACTGGTAGTGACTCAAAACTTTTAAACCATGTGAAAACTAGCCTTAAGAAGAAATTTGAAATGACAGACTTAGGGCTTTTGCACTATTTCCTTGGCCTCCATGTTTTGCAAACCAATGAAGGATTTTTTTTTCCCAGTCTAAGTATGCTTGTGACCTTCTTCATCGCTTCCACATGGACGATTGTAAACCAACCCCTTCTCCCTTATAGTCTGAAGTCAAGCTTTCTACCACATGTACTTCTCCTGAAGTTGATGCCACCCTATACCGTCAGTTAGTTGGTAGCCTCTTATACTTGAATCATACCCATATTGGTATTTCTTTTGTTGTTGGAATTGTTGCTTGATATATGTAAACACCCCATGAAAGACATTGGAAAGTAGCTAAAAGGATACTTCGCTATGTTCGTGGTACAGTTCAGTTCAGGATACATTATAGTTCAGGGGGGACTCCTTTATTGATTGGTTTCAATGATTCATATTGGGCTGGAAACCCTGATGATCATAAGTCTACTACAGGTTATGTTTTCAGCCTTGGTTCAGGACCTGTCACTTGGGCCTATAAGAAACAACATGCTATTGCACTTTCTTCAACAAAAGCAGAGTACTGAGAAGTGGTAAATGTAAGTCAGGAAGCCCTATGGCTTCGACAAATCCTTTCAGAGTTTGGATTCCAGCACCAACATCCGACCAGCCTTTGGTGTGACAATCAAAGTGCCCTTAAGCTCACTAAATACCCAGTTCAACATCAGCGTAGAAAACACATCAAGATACACATGCAATTCAAAAGAAATCTCATTCATGATCAAGTTATTGAAGTGCTCTTTTTCCCTATAGAAGATCAAGTTGCTGACATTTTCACAAAGTCTCTTACAGAAGCGAAGTTTTCCAAACTTCGATCTATGTTAGGAGTTCAGGAAGTTGTCATTAAGGGGGGATAGTCTCTAATGCCTCCTTCCTTCTCCTATTGTGTCACTATTGTAAATCCTTCAATCCTATCCCAAGTTGTTCTTAAGGGGGGATGTTAGGATATTTAGAAACTTAGGAGTTAGTCAGATCTACTTGGTCTATTGTGTCATTAAGTACAAGTGTGTTTTCTAGTGTGTTTATTTAGTATGCATTAGTATGCATTTGTAGTTAGGAAATCCGACGGTCACGATATATTCCCGACATAGAGTGATCTGACGGTTCATACTCTCCTCAATATTAACGACCATTGATCCATGGCTTAGAACCTGATTGGTCCATGATCTCTATTTAAAGAGCATGGAGGGTCATTTGCAGATGACCGATTGTGAGAAAATCTCTTGTAAAATATCTCTGTAATCTTTTTCTTTGCATTAATAAACTGCTCCAAGTGGTCGCATTGGTTGGGGTCGTGGATGTTTCCCCGTAGGGGTTTTACCACATGAAAACATCGGTGCATTGATATTTGATCTGGTTATGTGAGTGTTTATTGAAGGTGTTCATCCTCTATTGGAATACCTGTGTTTTCGAACAAAAGGCTTATGATATGTAAAAATTGGGTGTTGCCCGAAAAATGTTGGCGTACTGGTGCGCACACTAAAATTTGGTACTGCGTGGAAAAATGTTGGTGTGTGGGTGTGCGTACTAAATTTTGGGTGTCGTGTGGAAAAATGTTGGTGTGCGGGTGTGCGCACTAAATTTTGGCACTGCGAGGAAAAATAATAATGGCGTGTGTGGTGTGCGCAGTATTGGCAGAGCGCAGAGGAGTTTGGTTGGTGTGTGCGCAATTTGGGTATATGTTGTCGCACGACAATTTAGTTAATGGTGCACGCAGAGTATTGGAGCATGGTGGGGCATACTAAAATCTGGCATGGTGAAGTGCATAGAGTAAACAATGCACGATACAAAAATGCACGCAACATGTAATAGAGAAAGAACCAAAACTGCGACATAAAAGTAGTGTGCGCAAGTTATTGGCGCGACAGAGAAGTGATACACAGTGGTTTTAGAGTGCGCGAAGCACTATTTACCTTGTGTTGTTGTTTTTCATGGTGAATATGGGCATACAGGTTAAATTTGTGCGTGCGGATTCGTTTGGAGGGTGAATAACAACAAAAAACCAACGATTTTTTGCGACATTTTATATCATTTGAACGTCATCTTTTTACAGCGCATTTTTGAGGCCCTTAAGAGCGCTTTTAGCAACGCAAAAACCATGAGAATAGAGTGTAGAAAAGCACATTGTGTCTCTGCATCTCAAATAAAAGAGCTCAGAGAGATATTTCTAATGGTTTAAACCGTTCGTCAAACAAATCTTTTATGAGAAAGTTACGGCACAAACAGTGGGAGGTAAATTTTAAGACCCATCTAACTTCAAAGAGCCATAACTTTTTTCTTTAGAATCAGATTGAGGCGCAGGAGCAGTCAATGGAAATATATTGAGCCATAGAATACATTCCAAGAGCTGAATTAAGTTTTTGGGCATGTTAAAAGTGTTTAATATGGAAAATAAGACACATGTAGCATTCCAGACCAAAAACACAAATTGGCCTAGAACTTCAGCAGGTTGTAACTAGCAGCCAAGAACTCAGAAAGAGCTGAAACTTGGACATAGTGTCCATAATATGTATATGGAGAGACACAATTTATATCATATGAAAATTCCAAAGGAGTAGGTGCAAAAATTCATATTTACAATGCAGAGTTGCGCCAAGTTGAAAAATGAACAGAAAAATTAATGGGCAATTTTTAAATAGCCATAACTTTCTGCTCAAGATTCGGAATTGAGTGTGGGAGATGGAGTTGGAAAGGTGTTGGAAATTGGAATATAATTATCCACTCAGAAAATTGATCTGGGTATTCCATATTTCAGGAAATCAAAAGAAAGAATTCGGATATGCATTATTGAACCAGAATGGTTCATATTTTCATGATATTGTTGAAACAATTAGCTCAATAAATTTTTGTTGGCTACACATTTTGCAGATTTAAAAACAACTAGATAAGATCATGATCAACATAGATTATAGAGGAATGGAAGAGGAATAAGGTACTTAGATTCAGGAGGATTATATTAGAGGGATGGATGTCCATTTGGGCATTGAAGGAACAAACTCCAATGGACATGGAGATGAAAGGAATGAAAACATGAATATGGCAGAGACCATTAAAAATTTGCATAAGGATGTCCAAAGCCATAAAGATGATAATGAAAGGCTTATGAAATCCAAGGAGTAGTAGGATGACTTCAACATGAATTTATTGTAGAGATTGAAAAGAATAGAAAAAAAATTGGATAAGGAGAGTGGCTCAAGCAAATTGGGAAGTCATAGGCCTCCTGATGAGAAAAGAAGAACCAAAAGTGTTAGCAGACATCACCATCACTCCCTGAGGCATTCTAATAAGAGAACACACAGTAGCTCAAGTCCACCCCCTATCAGGACTTCCCAGGGTAGTAAACATCCGAGAAATTTTAGCATTGCAGCTGAAGAAATGTTATAGAACAGGGTGTCAAATATTTGCAGCACATATGGAAGAGACACCTAAAGATAAGGTGCCAAATTTGGAATATTATGCAGTCCTAAAAGAGTTTGAAGATGTGTTCAGGGATGTACTAGGACTATCCCCAAAGAGAGATATTGATTTCTTTATAAATTTAATGCCTGGAGCAGCTCCAGTGTCAAAGACTCCTTAAAGAATGAGTACACCAGAGCTGAAGGAGTTGCAAATGCAACTTGAAGAGATTTTGAAGAAGGGGTATATACGCCCAAGTGTGTCATCTTGGGGTGCCCCAGTATTGTTCGTGAAGAAGAAATATGGGACATTAATATTGTGCATTGATTTCAGATAGTTGAATAAAATGACTGTAAAGAACAAGTACCCTCTCCCAAGGATTGACGATCTCTTTGATCAATTGAAGGATGCCAAGATATTTTCAAAGATAGACCTTAGATTAGGATACCATCAGGTAAGGATTAAAGAGTAAGATATTAGCAAGACAACCTTTAGGAAAATGTATGGTCATTATGAGTTCATAGTGGTGCCATTTGGGTTGTCAAATGCACCAACTGTTTTCATGTGCTTAATGAATGGTGTTTTTCGAGAATATTTAGACAAGTTTGTCATTGTATTTTTGGATGACATTCTTATATACTCTAAGTCAGAATAAGAGCATGAGCATCATTTGAGAATGGTGTTGCAAGTATCAAGGGAGCATTAGTTGTATTCCAAATTGATCAAGTGTTCATTTTATCAGAATAAAATTCATTATTTGGGTCATATCATTTCAAAGGATGGGATAGCAGTGGATCCTGAGAAGATAGAAGCCATTAGAGAATGGTCAGTGCCAAAGAATGTGACAAAGGTCATATCATTCATGGGCCTTGCAGGCTACTATAGGATATTTATTGAAGGATTTTCAAAGATTGCACACCCAATCACTTCCTTGCAAAGAAAGGGTGTGAAGTTTCAGTGGACATTGGATTGTGAAAAGAGTTTCCAACACTTGAAAAAATTATTAACAAGTGCTCCAATACTAAGGATTGCAGACCCAAATGAAGACTTTATTGTATGCATAGATGCATGTTATGAATCAAGGAGGTTGAAGGAGCATGAAAGACACTATGCCACTCATGATTTGGAGTTGGAAACCGCAGTGCATGCCTTGAGGAAATGGAGACACTACCGCATGGGAAAAAAGTTTGAGCTGAGAACAGACCATAATGGTCTGAAATATTTATTTGATCAGCCAACTCTAAATGCTAGGAAAACCAGATGGTTAGAATTTCTAAGTGAATATGACTTTGATATAAAGCATATCAAGGGAAAAGAGAACAAAGTGGCCGATGCACTCAACAAAAGAGTACATGAATTGCATTCTACAACTATTAGCATGTACCAATTATATTTGAAAGACAAAATTACAAAGGCTGCCAAATCAGATTTGCAATACAAGGAATTAGTGGAAAAATTACAACAAGGTATTTTGCAGCAGAAAATTGAGGAATATAAGCCAGATAATGATGGAATTCTCATGTACAGATGCATAATCTATGTACCAAATTTTCAGGAATTGAAAAAACTGATATTTAGAGAAATGCATAATGTGCCTTATGTTGGGCACCCAAGATATCATAAAACTATTGCATTTTTCAAGAGCCAATATTATTGGCCAGGCATGAAGAAAGAGGTTGTTGATTTTATTGCCAGATGTTTGGAATGTTAAAAAGTAAAGGCTGAGGATAGACACCTAGCTAGTTTTCTATAGCCATTACCCATTCCTGAGTGGAAATGGGAATTTGTAACAATGGATTTCATCACCAAACTTCCCAGAAAAAACAATCAACATGATTCTATCATGGTAGTGGTGGATAATCTTACTAAAGCTACCCATTTTATTCTAGTTAAGATCACTCACAAGCCAGACAACATTGTTGATTTTTATATGAGGGAAATTGCTCAATTACATGGCATACCCAAGACAATTGTGTCTGACAGAGATCCAAAATTTACCTCAAAATTTTGGAAAGGATTATTTAATGGATTTGGAACAAATTTGAATTTCAGTACAACTTATCATCTAGAATCAGATGAAAAAATAGAGAGGGTGAATCAAGTGATTGAATATATGTTGAAGATGTATGTGATGGATAAACCATCAAAATGGGAAGACTACCTACAATTGGTATATTTTTCTTATAAAAATGGGTACCAAGCATCTCTAAAGATGATCCCATTTGAGGCACTTTATGGTAGAAAGTGCAACACACCAGTAAGTTGGGATAACCCAGTAGACAGAGTAGTGGTTGGACTAGATTTTCTCATGGAAATGCAAGAGCAAATGATAAAAATAAAACAAAATTTAAAGGTTTCCCAAGATAGACCGAAAAACTATGATGATAAGGGTAGAACTCACAGGGAATTCAAAGTGGGTGATCATGTATTCTTGAAAGTGAAGGCCAACAGAAGTTCCCTGAAATTGGGAAATTGTTCAAAGTTGGAAACTCACTATTGTGGGTCGTTTGAAATCCTAGAGAGGATTGGTCCAATTGCTTATATGATTGCATTGCATGCATCTATTTCTATTCATAATCTCTTCCATGTATCATTGCTAAGGCAATATATATCTGATGCTAATCATGTTATTGTTTGGAATGTGATTCAGGTGGAGTAAGAAGGAACTTTCCAAGTGCATCTGGTATGCATTCTGGACTGGAAAATCAAATAGCTCTGAAATCGAGTCATAGGGCTTGTAAAGGTCCAATGGACCTGGTCCGGTCCTGAGGACGCTACTTGGGAGCATGAGGATGCAATGCGGGCAGAATACCCTCATCTTTTTTAGAACTTTTGAAATTTTGTTGTATATGGGTACATGATGCACTAAGGACAATGCATAAATAAGGGGATGGGATTGTAATATCACTAGGCCGAACCCAATTGTAAATATAAATGAAAATGTACTTAAGTTGGTGAGATGTTTGGTATCATTTTGTATGCACATTTCATGGCATAGTGCGCACATGTACTGCACAGTAAAATGATGAAGTGTGCACATCCTTGGATACCATGCACAACAACTTAAGTGCACATGATTTTGAGTCCAGGGAGCCTTTTGTGCATATGCTGCATTTGTTTGACAACATAGGTATTCCAACAGAGGACAAACACCTTCAGTAAGAACTCACATAACCAGATCAAAGATCAACACATCAATGTTTTCACATGGTAAAACCCCTATGGGGAAACATCCATGGCCCCAGCCAACGCAACCACTTGGAGCAGTTTATTAATGCAAAGAAAAAGATTACAGAGAGATTTTACAAGAGAGTTTCTCACAATCGATCATCGGCAAATGATCCTCCATGCTCTTTAAATAGAGATCATGGACCAATCGGGTGTTAATCCACAGATCAATGGCCGTTAAGATCGAGGAGAGTATGAACCGTCGGATCACTCTATGTTGGGAACATATTTTGACTGTCAGATTTCCTAACTACAAATGCATACTAATGCATACTAAAGAAACACACTTTTACCTAATGACATATTAGACCAAGTAGATCTTAACTAATTCCTAATTGTCTAAATATCCTAACAACGTTTTATAGGCTGGTGAGCCAGTTATTATATGCAATGATGCTTATTTGTTTATTAGGTTGGAGAGCCTAGATGTTAAAGGCTAGTGCATCTATTTTTGTATATGTCTCATAATTAATATAAAATACATCGGTGCACGTAGACTGACGACGATAAAAGATATGGGGGACTAAACTCCACTGGTTAGGGAAAGGGAGGGGCCTAAAGGTTAAGGAAAAGGGATAAGCTAGGGAGCTTAAGCCAAAAAGGAATATTATATTAATATTTCTTAAATCATAAAGTATAGATAATTATTTTATCATAAGTTCTAAATTTGGGGACAAGTGGGGCCAAAGTAGCTCCCAACATGACAAGTGTCAAGTTGGGGACATGCATACATATTGTTGGGACTTAATTCATTTTCCCATCTTTTCCATCATTCAGTCATCCAGTCAATCATCCATGAGCATGCACACATCCATTGAGATAGCCTTTGTATCTTCATGGCTGTACCAGAACCTGTATCCATAGCCATTCTATGTTCGTGTAGTTGGTTAGATTGGGATCTAGAATGAAGAAGCAAGTTGTTAGGCCCGTAGGATATTGAAGAGGCGGGTTGTCAGGCCTGTGAGAAATTCTCTGGCTGAGAGAATTGATGGGAATTGATTTTCTGAAGGTGATAAATTGTAGCTACAGTGATCTAAGACTTCCTGTCGGGCATGTTGTTGAAGCCCAAAAATGAAGTGGGGCAGCCGAAGGACTATTGAGCAGAGAAGGGGCACACTTCCTGGGTGGGACAGGCATGTGTGGAATGATAGACTGTAGGTTGTTATTTTGAGTTTTCACTTGAGACGAAGTCTTTCTTGTTGTCTATGAGTCTTATCCTGGTTAGGAATCCCTTTACCTGGGTGGAGTTTAGTCCCAGCTTGGGGTTGACTCACTGTTGAGAGTGATGAATAGTGTGGTCTAAGGCTGGGAGGTTCGTGGAAGGTCTGCACACATTTGGTGACATTCTTACCAGGATAAGCTCCTATTGTGTGATAAATTTACATGTTGCATTGTTATTTACGTGCTTATTTTTATGGGTTATCATATGTGCGGAACTGTGTTTATTTTTATGGGCATTTCCTGTATATGCTGCATGTATATGTTTATTGTTATTTTAGTGTGAATCTGTGTATTTATAGATGCATTTGTATGTTTACGTCTTATATATAATGCTTTCGCAAGAGTTCTAAGTGTATATATTTCAATTGCATGTAGTTCGAAAAATTTATGTGGCATAGCTTAGTTGGATACTGGGTATGTTATAGTATGTTCCACAGAGAGAACGTAAGAGTTCTCTAGCATAGCGTGGCCCAGTATGGATGGTCGGGGATGTTACAATAAGTGGGATTATATGAATAATGGGTTCATTCCTCCAATTAGAGACCTTATAGCAATGTCAACCATCCCAAAGTGGAATAAACTAGCTAATATTTTCAAAAAGAGGGCAAGGTATCCAATTCAATGTTGGGGTTGTGGAGAAGATCACTTGTACATGGTTTTCCCTCATTAGAATGAAAAAATCAAGGTTTCTCAAAACATCCAAGAGGCTACTACAATGAATGATATGGCATGAACCATTCTTTGAATTTATGTTGTATTAGAAGACTGTTAGGTGGTTCACAAAGTAATTTATTTCTATTTTAATTGAACAAATATCTAGTCACAATTATGTTACCCTTAAATGTTTTGAAACCTATTCTATTAATAAATGAAAACATAGTAAGACATGGCTAGTCCATGTAGCCTCTAGGATGAAGAAAAAGGTTAGTAAATTGGTGGAGATTTGTGCATTCTAATTGAATGGTCTCTTTTCATAGACAAAATTGACTATTTTTCCAATTTGTTCTTATGATTTTCTCATTGGAATGGATTGGTGTTAAACTTAACAACTACAAAAAAAAACTTTTGATGACATTGATGAAAATGGAATCTCAAAATATAGTGAGAGGTATTCCAAGGGAAATATCTATTAGGTGTATTTTAGTCATGCAATTGAAGAAATGTCTTAGAAAAATATTCCAATTATATGTAACCCATGTATTGGGATCAATAGAATATGGAGGTACAAAACTCGAATACTTTTTTGTATTGAAAGAGTTCAATAATGTATTTATGGATGAGGTGTCAGGATTTCCTCCAAGAGGGACATTGATTTCTCAATTAACCTTTTATATGGTGTTTCCCCAATGTCCAAGATTCCTTACAGGATGAGTACCCCAAAGCTAATGGAGATGAAAACCAAATTGGAAGAGATGATGGGTAAATGATACATTCTACCCATTATGTCTTCATGTGAAGCATCTATAATATTGGTGAAAAATAAATACGAAATTCTTAGAACATGTATTGAGTAAGATCACCAAATAATGTTACAATGAATAAAAATGATTCATTTCCTCTATTAATTTTTAAGAACTTAGCACAATCCGACAATTAACTTAGAAATAAAATCGCTTTATTCATTAACTACATAACTAGGTTATCAATGGAAATTCAGTAGAAGCATAAAAAAAAGAAACCAATCACACATTGCACAAGATAGTTATGGGTAAATAACCCCTGGAAAAACCCTCACGGGAAAACCAAATATGTGATGATTTTATTAAATAAAATTGGGTCTCTTGTCCTGGGATAATGACCCTTCTAAGGAATACACTTCAATAATATCCTATCCCTTTTGGATGTTATCTCCTTGATGCCTTTCCTCAGCCCCTAACCTTGCACACCCGAGTTCTCACTCATACTTTGTCTACCATCATTGTGTCTTCTCATCTCACTTAGGCTACCTTTTATTACAATTATTTAACCCTAACTCCAAAACCCTAGATCTCCTAAAGTGATCAACGAATGAGATATAATCTCACATTCACTTTAGATCTAACAACTAGGACTTAATCAAATCACTTAAGTTACTAATTCCAAGAACTTAGGAATTTAACTTAATTAATTAAAAGGTCATTCACTTTAATTAATGACTCATAAAAATGAACTTCCTAAAATTTACTAAGAGGTTACAAGGACAACTTCCACATGCTAGACACAAATCCTATGTGGAAATATTTTTTTGATGCTAAAATCAACATCCTCAAATTGATTATCTAATATCCCCAGTTTCAGTCCCCATTATAATGTTAGGATATTTAGACACTTAGGAGTTAGTTAATATCAACTTGGTCTAATGTGTCATTAGGTAAAAGTGTGTTTCTTAGTGTGTTTCTTTAATATGAATTTGTAGTTAGGTAATCCGATGATCACGATATGTTCCCAACATAGAGTGATATGACAGATTATATTATTCTCAATCTTAATGGCTACATTGATCCATGGCTTAGCACATGATTGGTCCATGGTATCTATTTAAATATCATGGAGAGTCATTTGTTGATTATTGATTGTGAGAAATTCTCTTGTAAATATATTTGTAATATTTTTCTTTTGCATTAATAAATTTCTCCAAGTGGCGACATTGGCTAGGGTTGTTGATGTTCCCTGTAGGGGTTAAATTACCACATCAAAAAATTGATGTGTTGATCTTTGATATAGTTGTTTGAGTGGTTGCTGAAGATGTTCATCCTCTGTTGGAATACCTAATTTGTCCATCATGGTAGAAAAATGAATTTGAAGACCCACTCTTGTTGTTGATCAAGATCATGAGGTCATGTTGACGCATATCTAGTTTATGCCATTTCCTTACATTTCTGGGATGAAAGGATTGTTCCATTGCGTATGGAGTGCTCATTTCAGTTAGGAATTCCTTTTGTTTCACTCAAAAAGGTTTACATTTTCCTAAGATACGATCATTTTAGTCAGATCTAGAAGTATAAATCTTGAATACACCCTTTTAAATTTTTGTAGAGTTAATATTTTGGTTTTATTTCATTTTTTTTTTTTAATTTCTGGGTTGCTACTCTTTGTGATCTTCATATTCTCTTTCCCCATTGCCTGTGTGATCTCAAAAAATCAGAAACAAAGTGGAAAGTATTTTCCTGTCTGTGTATTCTCTTTGTTGTGTGCTATGTGCAATCTCGGTAAATAAAAAATAGAGGGAAAATTTGCATTTTTTGGGTAAGCTAACCCATATCTAACCCTTGTTCTCATCGAGAAGTGAAATTTTTTTCTTGTGTGAAAAGATTTTTTTGTGAGCACGCTCTCTAGGGCGATATTCAACAACAACAATGACAATCCTCCTTCTAAACAATATAATATGCTTTGCACTAGCTCACTTGGTTAAAAGTTACTTTACTTAGTAATAGGTCTTAAGTTCAAGTCTCACTTTTGTTACACTTTTTGAAAAAGTTCATGCATTCATTGCAAAGTGCATTTCACTTATTTTATAAAAGTGAATCACTACTAAATAACTTTAATATTTTATTTAAATTATTTTGCATGCAACTTTCATTTATAAAGTGACTTCATCATAAAACTGATTCCCACTTATTCTATAAAAGTGGGTCACTTCGTAAGTAACTTATTTAAAAGTGAGAATATAGGCATAGTTAGGAGGAGCATCACCACGTGGAACAACTTGTACTTTCCACGTGACTCTTTGGTTACCATTTATGCCTTTTTTCAAAAGGGAATAATTCTCACATCTGAAGTTGTTTTTAGTGTCACTCTTTTTTAAACAACCTATTTTTTCGAGATCTTTCTTTCCATACCATCAATTTCATTTATTTCTATATATTTTAATATGGCGTATCCTAATGATAGTTTGCTTATAAGTACTAACTACTTCTCATGGAAATCTCATATGGAGGATGTACTAAGAAGTAAACGATTGTAAGGATTACCTTGGGAAAATAAATAGAACCAAGTGATGATTGAAATAAAGTAAAATGAGTCAATAATAATGATGAAGCACATGTACTGATCGCAATTTCCATCTCTCTTGATTTAATGTTTCACATTAGGGGAATTGATGACCATGATGATGCTTGAGCAAAACTTGAAACTGTGTTTGGTAAACACCATATTATTCAATCCTACCAGTTGGAAAATCAGTTATTGACCTAAGTCCAAATGATTTTCCTTGCATTGAATATTACTTATCTAAGCTCAAAACACTTAGAATGAAAAATAGATCTGTCGGAAGATTGATGCATATATTTTATTATTACTAAGCTTGGTAGTGCATATTATATTTTTGTATCTAAATTTTATACCACTAGAGAAGCTCTAGAGACTACTTATAAAAAAATACTCTCTTGAGTCCTTTTGTGATGCTCTGATTCAAGAGAAATATAAGCTTCTGCAACTTATATTGATTAGCACTGTAGGTACCTCCAACAAAGCCTTAGTAGTCCAACAAAAATATTAATACAAGAATCCAAAGAAACAACATCCTCGCCATGTAACAACAAGCAAAACAAGGGTCCCAAACCCTCTCATCTAGCTTTAGCTCCTAATGGTGGCAAAGGACCAAAATAAAAAACTAATAATACTGACAAACATTGAAAATTTTATGGGAAAGATGGTAACGATGAGTCCAAATGTTTTAATAAGATTGCAACTTTAGAAGTTGCGATGAAGAAACACACCATCAATATTGATTCTATTTCTTCATCTTCTTCTTATTCTTCTTCTTCTCATGGACATGGACTTTCTGCTTCTCGTTTCTCCTTCAATGTAATTTCAACTTCTTCTTCTAATGAGTGTATTATTGATTTTGGAGCATCTTATCACATGGCTAAGGATAAATCCATATTTTTTACTCTTAATGAATGTAACACCAAGAAAATATTTGTTGGTGATGATAGATATCTTAGTGTTATAGGGTCTGTAATATTTCAAGTATAGAATGTCCATTTCAATGATGTATTATGTATTCCAAGTCTTTCATGGAACCTTCTATCTATCAATATATCAAATCATTCTTTCAGATAAAGTTAAAACCGTGGAATTTTCACCTCACCAAGTTGTAATCAAGGATCTAAAATATCCTAAGCATGTTTTTGCATGACACAACTAGAATTGTTAATGATATTAACATGTTGTACAAGTTTGAAAACTTTGGTTCATCACCTTTTCCATCAATTTTTGTTGATCATAGAGATGAATTGAGAAAAATTTGGCATGAGCATTTTGGTCATCTAAATTATCGCTCATTGCAGCCACTATGTAATGAACATATGGTGACTGGTCTTCCTCTTGTTTCTTGTAAAGGTGGTGTTTGTTCCATTTGTGTTCTCGAAAAACATTATCGATATAGTTTTGACAAATGTTCCACTTGTCACGCCTCTATCCCTTTGCAACTTGTTCAAAGTGACTTGTGTGGTCCACTTTCTTCTCCTTTTTCTTGGTGCAAGTATTTCTTAAATTTCATTGATGAATTTTACAAACGCACTTGGGTTTACTTCTTAAAACTTAAGATTGAATTTTTTGACAAGTTACTGGCCTACAAGGCCCTCATAGAAAATGAATATGGACATCAACTTTAAATTTTAAGAAAAAATAATGGAGGTGAATATGTGAACAATCAATTTAAAAGTTACTGCATTGCACAAGTCATCCAAATGAAACACACTATTCCATATACAACACAACAAAATGGTGTTTTTCAGAGAAATAACCACACATTAAAATAAACGGCTAATTGTATAATCCAATCTGAGGGATTAGGTCTAAATTATTGGGTGGAAGCCATTAACTGTGAAAATTACATAGTAAATCACACTCCCATAAAGGATATTAAAAATATAATACCAGAAAAAGAATGGATTAATATTAAACCATATGTATGATAGTTCCATTTATTTGACAGTGTATCATGGGCTCACATTCTTGATGAGAAAAGGAAAACATTGCAACCTAAAAGTTAGAAATGTATATTTGTTGGTTATTTTGAGGATTTCAAAGGTTACAAATGTCTTCAACCTCATTGTAATGAAATTATTATTCAAAGATGTGTTAAATTTGATGAAGATATCTTGTCCTACGAGCTGAATTCAACATTTGTTCCTTCTTTGGCCTATGAGCCATATTTGGCATTTGTGCCATCTTATGTTCCTATTCTGGTTTCTTCTTATTTAGATGATTATAGTAAGGATGGAAATCCATCTCCTTCTACTCACCTTCCTCCAGATGATTCCATTGAACATGAACCTAAACCAACACTGCCACTTCCTAGATGGGTATGGTAAACATGAGAAGCAGTTGGTGATCTTGTGGATGATCATTCATATAAGTCTGAGACACATTCATAGTTCCAAGTAGCCTCTTCTCTTTAGCTCAAGTTTAGAGACTCATGCTCCATAGACATTTTCAAAAGCTTCAGGTCATCCATATTGGGATACAATAATGATTTGAGAGTATTGTTATTTAATGACAAACAATACTTGGGATCTTGTACCTCTTCCAAAAGGAAGAAAACTTGTTTCATGTAAATGGGTCTACAAAACTAAGTATGCATCAGATGTAAGTGTTGAAAGACACAAGGATCCATTATTTTCCAAAGTATTCTCCCAAGTTGAAGGTATTTACTACAATGAAACCTTTTCCCCTATAGCCAACATTAATTCCATTCACCTTGTTTTATCCCTTGGAGACTCAAATAAATGGGAGGTCCATCATATGGATGTCAAATCCACCTTCTTGCATGGGTATTTTCAAGAAGAAATATACATGGAAAAAACTCTTGGCTATGTCAAGAATGACTCCAACCTTGTTTGTCACCTTAATAAATCTATTTATAGTCTTAATAAAGCTCCCCTATATTGGTATGCCAAAATGAACAATTTTCTTCTTGATAATGGCTTTCCTAGATGTCATTCTAGCCCCAATGTCTATACCAAGAAAGTAGGAAGCCATATCATAATCCATGTTATTTATGTTGATGACCTTATCCTCTTTGGTAGGAAACAAAACTTTTAAACCATGTGAGAACCATCCTGAAGAAAAAATTTGAAATGACCGACTTAGGCTATTTGCATTATTTTCTTAGCCTCCAAGTTTTACAAACCAAGGAAGGAATTTTTCTTTCCTAGTTTAAGTATGCTTGTGACCTTCTTTGTCTCCTTCACATGGAAGATTCAAAACCATCCCCTTATCCCTTCCATTATGGAGTCAAACTTGCTGCCACCTGTACTTCCCCTGAAGTTGATGTCTCTTTGTACCATTAGTTAGTTTTTAGCCTCTTATACTTGACTCATACTCGTTCTAATCTTTCATTTATTGTTTGTATTGTTGCCTGATATATGAAAACACCCCATAAAAGTCATTGAAAAGTAGGTAAAATGATACTTCAATATGTTCATGGTACAATTCATTTTGAGATACATTACAGTTCAAGGGGGACTACTTTATTGGTTTCTTTCATTGATTCAGATTGGGTCAGCAACCCTGATGATTAAAATTCTATTATAGGTTACGTTTTCAACCTTGGTTCAAGACCCATCACTTGGGTCTATAAGAAACAACATGCTATTTATCTTTCTTCAACAAAAGGAAAGTAATGATAAATAGTTAATTCACATCAGGAATCCTTATGGTTTCAAGAGAGCCTTCTAGAGTTTGGATTATAGAAGCTACATATGACCACCATATGGTGTGATAATTACAGTTACATCAAGATCACCAAAGATACAGTTCAACATCAACACACAAAACACACCAAGATACACATGAACTTCATCAGAAGTCTCATTCATGATCGAGTTATTGAAGTGCTCTTATGCCCTACAAAAGATCAAGTTGGAGACATTTTCACAAAGTATCTCATAGAAGAGAAGTTTTCCAAACTTCGATCTATGTTATGAGTTCAATAATTTGTCATTAAGGGGGGATGGTCTCTAATGCTTCCTTCATTATCCTATTGTGTAACCTTTTTAAATCCTTAAATACTATCCAAAGTTGTTCTTAAGGGGGGATTCTAGGATATTTACACACTTAGGAGTTAGTTAACATCAACTTGGTCTAATGCGTCATTAGGTAAAAATATGTTTCTTAGTTTGTTTCTTTAGTATGCATTTGTATTTAGGTAATATGATAGTCACAATATGTTCCCAACATACAATGATCTGACCGATCATATTCTCATCGATCTTAACAACTACATTAATCCATGTCTTAACACTTGATTGGTCCATGGTCTTTATTTAAATATCATAAAGGGTAATTTTCTGATGATCAATTGTGAGAAACTCTCTTGTAAACATCTTAGTAATATTGTGAGAAACTCTCTTGTAAATATCTCTTGTGAGAAACTTTGGAGCATGGAAGTACATAGTAGGCCTCCTTCTGGAAGAACATGATTTAGAAAGATTTATTGAGGAAGAATTTCTAGAACCAGAGGAAGATGAGGCCAAGGCAAAGCATAAAAAGAACCAAGCCATGGCTAAGAGGATTATTGCAAACTCAATCAGGATCATCTGATCCATCATTTTTCTTTGTTAAAATATACGAAGAAGATTATGGATGCATTGACTCAACTATTTGAAGGAAAAAAACATCAAGCTAAGGATGACATTGAAGATCCATATGAAGAATGTGAAGCTTCAAGATTGAAAGTTCATTCACTCTTACTTCTCGAGAGTGAACTAGATCAAGGAACATATTGAAGTTATTGGAGACACTGTTGATGAAGCATAAATTGTGATGACCACTTTGAATGATCTCCCAAGGTCATGCGACTCATTCATTCAAGGAATATGATTAAGGAGGAAGCTAATCAAGTTTAGCACATTATGGGAATATTTCACTCAAGAGGAAGCAAGACTAGTAGCAAGAGAAGAGAAATTGAGGGATGATGATCTAGATTTGTTTTCTCATAAAAGGAAATGAAAGAGTAAGAAGGAACCCTCATCCCCAAAGAAACCTCAAAATTCGAAGAAGAATTGAAGATATTATTCAAATGTGATGTGTTTCTGTTGCAACAAATTGGGACGCGTTGTAAAATTTTGTTCCCTTATTCTTAAAATAAAAGAAAAGGAAAAGGGAAAGAGGCATCATGCTCATGTCATTGAAGATGATGAACCACCAAATAAAATTGCAAGAGAATATGATTCAAGTGATGATGACTACGTCCTAATATCTTCTCTCACGGGAACAGTCACCCCTGGAAATGATACTTGGTTGGTGGATAGCGATGCTTCTAAGAACATGACAAGGTATAAAGGCTCTCTGTCAAACTTAATTCATAAAGACTCACCTCATATTGTGAAGTTGGGTGATGATTATTAGTATCTTATCAAAGGAGTAGGAGATACCTCCTACAAACTAGATTCTGAGAAGGAAATGAGGATGAAGGATGTGCTTTATGTACCAGGTTTGAAGAACCTTCTCTCAATTTCAGATTTGGATGAGAAGGGTTTCAGGATTGTATTTGTAGATGGATAATTTCTCATGTGGACAAAAGGAAAGACGTTTGGTGATGCAATTGTTATCAGTGTCCAAGAAGGAGGGTTGTATAAATTAAAGGGACGCTCAGATTCAATATTGATTCACAACACTATGAATTCAAGTGAGCTATGGAATAGGAGATTTTTCGACCTACACTATAAATCTTTACCAATCATGAGAAATATGGTAACATGACTACCAAAGATTCAGGTGAAATCAGATGGTGTATGCAAAGGTTGTGCACAAGGAAATAATGTGAAGCCCCCTTCCCAAGCAGTGATAACAGAGCTAAAGGAATCTTAGATATTGTACACTCGGATGTATCTGGACCGATGACAACACCATCGCTCAGAGGGTACATATATTATGTATTGTTTATTGATGATTACTCACACAAAACTTGGATTTACTTCTTGAATTCAAAATGTGAAGTATTTGGTAAGTTCAAGGAATTCAAGGCACTAGTAGAAAACCTAACAGAAAGGAAGATAAATATGTTGAGATTAGAAAATGGAGGAGAATTCACCTCAGATGGATTCTTAGATTTCTGCAAATAAGTTGGGATTAAGAGGGAGCTCTCTACTCCCTATAATATGTAGAAAAATGGAGTGGCAGAGAGAAAGAATCGAATGATTATGGAAGCATTGAAGGCCATGATCCATGATCAATATTTACCTATGTATATATGGGTAGAAGTTGCGATGACAACTGTGTATGTACATAACAAAAGTTCCCATTGAGTTCTTGAAAACAAGAGACCAAAGGAAATGTTTTCAAGAGATAAGCAAGAAGTCAACCACCTAAGGATATTTGGTTTTCCTATATATGTGCATGTCCCCAAGGACAAGAGAACAAAGTTGGACCCATATGGAAAGAAAGATACATTTGTTGGGTATGGTGACACATCAAAGGCCTACAAAGTATGCATTCCCGATCATCGGAAGATAGATATTAGTAGGGATGTCACCTTCGATGAGGATATATATTTTCATAAGTAAAAGCACGATCATGAAGAGGAATCTCATGAGAAAGAGAATGGAGTTCCTAGAGCCACAAAGATAAGAGAAGTGGAAGAAGATGAATCCATTCCTGTGGATTGGGATATGGCCAAACCACATAGGCCCGTGGAGAAGAACACACAAAAGAGAAGATCATATTGGGCACAAGAGGCCATCAGATATGTAGAGAGATATGGTTCCCATGATGGATCATCTAGGAAATTCAAGAAACCAAAACCATATCCTATATATGTGGCATTATTGTGTGATATCATTTATGTAGAGCCCACTAGCTATGAAGAAGTTGCAGGAAAGAAATAATGGAAGCATGCCATGGTCAAGGAATACCATTCAATAGTGAAGAATGATGTTTGGGATGTGGTTCTGAGACCCAAGGAAAAATCAGTTGTGAGCTCCAAGTGGATATTCAAGATGAAGCATGTTGCATATGGAAGCATTGAGAAATACAAGGCTAGATTTGTAGCACGAGGATTTTCTCAGAAGGAAGGGATTGAAAATGAGCATACTTTTTCTCCTGTGGTAACATATACTTCAATAAGGTTTTTTCTTTCAATAGCTACTGTGATGAAATGGAAGGTTCATTAGATCGATGTAAAGACAACATTTTTGAATGGGGTAATAGAGGAATAGGTTTACGTGGAATAGCCACAAAGATTTAAGACACATGATAGGGAGACACATGTGTGTAGGTTAAAGACAGAATTATATGGATTGAAGTAGGAATTGAGAGCATGGTATGTTTGGCTTGATGGTTTTTTGATGAGCTTGGGATTTACCAAGAGGACTGCATATCCTAACCTTTACTTCAAGGTTGAGGATGGTGGACTAGTGATATTACTACTATATGTGGATGACCTATTCTTGATAGGAGTGGATAAGCTCATCATTGAGTGTAAGAGAAAACTCATTGAAAAGTTTAAAATCAAAGACGTAGGTTTGATGCAATAATTTTTGGGTCTAGAGGTATGGTAGAGGAAGAATGAGATCTTCCTAAATCAGGGAAAATATGTTGTGGAGATCCTGAAGAGGTTCGGGATGTTGTACTGTAAATCAATGGCTACACCAATGGCATCAAATATGAATTTATTGGATGATACAAATTTATAGGTTGTGGATTCTACATTATATAGGAAGATGATTGGATCATTGATGTATTTTAAAAATACATGGCCAGATATATGTTTTGTTGTGAACACCCTGAGTCAGTACATGGTTGACACAAAATGTGTTCACCTAATTGTAGTAAAACATGTGATGAGGTACCTTAAAGGTACAATGGATTATGGGCTCAAGTATGTTGTAGACAATGAGATCAATCTACTTGGATATTCGGATTTTGATTGGGCCACTAGTGTTGAAAACCATAAAAGTACATTAGGATGTTGCTTCACTTTGGGATCTAGTATGATTTCATGGATTAGCAAGAAGCAGTCATGTGTAGAACTTAGTATGACTGAGGCATAGTATGTGGTAGCATGTGCAGAAAGTCACAAAGAAGTGTGGCTTTGGAAATGGTTGACTGGATTATTTGATATTGTGATGGAGGAAACCTGTATCTTGTGCAACAACCAGAGTTGTATAAAGTTGTCAGAGAACCCATTGTTTCATGATAGGTCGAAGCATATCGAAATCATGTATCACTATATCAAGGATATGGTGCAGAAGGGAACAATGAGGCTCCAATATGTGGCTACCGATGAGTAGGTTGAGGATGTGCTGACAAATCCATTGTCAAGGACAAAGTTTGAGTACTTCAGGGATAATCTCAGTGTAGTCCATATTTAGAGGGAGTGATCACTTCAGATGTTATTGCAGGGTAGTGGATGTCATGATGACATGTTGTAGATATTGGAGAGCTACCCATCGGCCCTAGATGCATGATGAAGAGACAAGGTACATATGTTATTGTAGGGTATTGGATGTCATGCATAAGATATCCGAGTTTTATGTGGGAAACTAGATAGTCTCATGATGACATGTTGTAGCTATTGGAAAGGTACCTACCAGCCTTGGATGCATGTTGTGAAGTCACTATGGATTTCTAGTGATGTATAGATTCATGTGTCCGAAATTCAATGGTCATGAGCTTGTGTAGTTGGCGATACTGTTAGAGTCTATGCCAGATAGAATACCTTCCTCATTAAGAGGGAGTGTTGATATTTTTATGTAATTTCGAAATTTATTCCTAAGTGTAATTATATTGGTTATTCCTAAGTGTAATTGTGAAAGGATTTATTGATAAGTAATGAATTTTAGGTATTTTAGAGTATAAATAGAGGTTATACCGAGTCATTTTGATCACTCATTGAATATAAGTGCAAGAGAGTAGTATGCACTTATCTAGGAGGCTATTCTTGGTTCGTGTCTATGTCTCTTTGGTCTTGATTTCATGAAAGAGCATTGTATGACATTGTATATGTTGGAGAAATCTATATTGGGGAAAGTTTCCAGGGTTTTCTTTGTAATGGCCCCAAGGTTGAGCCCTGATGTAAAGCTTGCATTATGAATTGTAAGTATGTTTTATTAGGCTGGTGAGCCAAGTTTATATAAGCTGGGGGATTATTTGATTATTAGGCCAGGGAGCCTAAGTGTTGAAGGCCAAGAGCCTGCTTTTGTATATGTAATCATGCAGAGCATTAATAAAAATATAAACACCGCCGCGTGCAGGCCGACACGATGAATGAGTGATGGGGGACTAAGCATCCACAGAGTGGGCAAGGGATTAGGGGCTGGAAGGTGGGATTAGGGGCTAAGTGTTGAGCCTAGGGGATAATCCTAGGGGATTAAGCCTTGGGAATAATATTTTAATATTATTCCAAAAGATATGTTCATTATATGTTTTATCCTAAGTCCTTTTGGAAGGACATGTGATTTTCCAAATGGTGGGAGGAACGCATGCTGAAGGAACACATGCATTTGCATGAGTGACAAGTGTCAACCCTAGTGCATGTAATAAAAGGCTGAGATGAGCTGTGTTGGGGGGTTCCTCCTCCATTTGACCCTGGACTGTCCTAAGCGTGAACCGTGTGACCTCTGCAAGAGACCCTCACGCAATTCTGAAATGGGGAAAAGGCTGTGTTTGTTCTGAAGATCCAATACACCTATGTTCGGAGCCGTGGAGTCTGTGTCGAGCCCTGCGGGAATTTCTGGTCACACAATCCCGAACCCATTACTATGGGACTATGTTGTAATGGCAATGAAAAATAATGAATCGAGCAGTGATAGGGGTTTCTCCTTCATTGGACCCGATCTGCTGAACAGTACGTCCGACCCAACCTCTGTAAGAGTATACCCCGTACACCCTTTAAACCAAGAGCTACAGTGTTGATTCGGAGAGAGACTATGTCGAATTTAGAAAGCCGATGCATCCTTTATCTGATAGAGAGAGCCTGTACATGGAGTCCCTGTCCCGAAGCCGTGACTGTGAGACCATCCTGTGATTGTTGAACCAGTTTGGGAAAGCCTGTGTTGGTTTTCCCATGGGTTGTTGTGGCCATGCAGTACTGGACTGTGTGTGGATTGTTGGCTAGTTGTTCAACACTCTCTTCAGGTGAGAGAGGTGATTGAGGTTGGAAGAACAGGTTGTTGGCCTATGAGAAATTCTCTCCAGGTGAGAGAGTTTGCTAGGAAGCGGTTTCTTCCAGAGAGTGTCCAACACTAGCTTCAGGCTCTGAGACTTCCTGATCCGACCTGTTGCCGAGAACCAGAGAGGTAGGTTAGCACCGATGGATTGTGCTTGTGAAGGTGTATACTCTCGGGCGAAATAGGCATGTGGGGAATGAGAGTCTGGTAGTAGTGGGCATAAGATGGCATGTTGGGAAGAATCCTTCTAGATTTCTATGTTGTTTTCCCTGTAACCTCATCCTAGCCTAGGATTCCTTGCCTTGGGGTGGAGCTTAGTCCCAGCTCGGGGGTGACCCACTGCTGAGCTGATGAGCAGTACGGTCTAAGGCTGGGAGGTTCGTGGAAGGCCTGCACTTGGTTGGTGGAACTGCCACTATTTCAAAGATAAGTATCAGATGATGTTTAATCATGTATTCCACTGTGAATATCAATTTAATGTTAATACTATGGATTGTTGATTATAATAGTAAATCTTATGTTTACTCTGAGTTTAATTGAATCTCTTGATTGAATGCATGTTATTACTATAATGTCGGTATGAGCTATATACAAAGTGGTGTTATAGTTTTATTTAAGAGTGATTAAGCCTTGGTAACTGAAAGGTGGTGTTACATTCTCCTCCTTGATGGTTTCCCCGAGGATATATCTTATTATTCTGTGCATATCTATCTTTCAATTGTGATCCTTTTGCATATTAAATAATAATAAAAGAATATAATACTTTAATTGTTAGAAAAAAAAAATCAGCAATTATTAGGTGTATACCAAGGTTAGGATGTAACCTTTTATTTTGAATGAATAAGACAACAATATATCAAGACACTCAAGGAATGTTGGTTTTCCCATTTTGGTTTCCATAGCAAAATCTCTGTGTACTGTGTGTTTGCTTTGTCATTTGTTTTCTAGATTAAATATTTCTTTCTCTCTTCTATTATGTTTAGTGTGGAAGTATAATTTCCTAACATGTGGTATGAAGGCTTGGTTTAACAACCTTGGATCTAAGCTAAAGCCTAGGTATAGTAAGAGTCGTAAGTCAAAGATATTTAAAGTTGTTCTTAAAGAATGGAAAGTAGCTCAAGAATAGAGATCGAAAAATTCAATGGCCATAATTTTGAGCTTTGGAAGATTAAAATTGAATATCTCCTTATATATCAATAACAATGGACATAAGTTTGTCCAAGTGCCATTCTGATAGGTATTTTGATAGAAGAATGGGATAAAATGGAGAGAGGGAAAGGAGTATGATTCGACTGTGTCTTGCAGATTTGGTGTTTTTGAATGTCTCAGGTGAAGACTCGGCTAAGAAACCGTGGGACAAGTTGGGAATATTGTACCAGTCAAAATCCCTAGTAAATAAGTTGTTACTTATAAATAAACTATATCTTATGAGTATAAGTGAGGGTGGTTCGATAGTTGAGAATTTAAATGCGTTTAATACCATAATAATCCAGTTATCTTATGTGGATATTAAAATCACTGAGAATGGGAAATGTATTAACCTATTATTTCCTTTTCCAGACTCTTGGGATAGATTAGTCATGGATATAGGGATAAATTAAACAATATTAGTGCTAGAATATGTGGTTGCATCTCTATTTTCAGAAGAAACGAGAAGGAAGAAAATGGAAGGATAGACCAAATATGATTAAATGGTGAGAGGTTGACCGATTGATAGAGATAAAGGAAAATTCTCTGGTAGAAATTCTAAGTCAAAGGGTAGATCTAAATCCCATATTAAGTCAATGAGAAGATGTTGGAAATGTGGTAAAAATGGCATTTTTAAAAGGGATTGCAATTCAAAGAAAATGGAAGTTAGTACATGGTTCAATGAGAAGCAGTCAACTGAGAGAAAAACTACTCTAGACAAAGGAGACAATGCGTATCTGAAGTCAACTAGTACACAATTATATCAAGATGTTTAGTTTATCAAATCAAGAGCATCATATCCTATGAAACTAGATAGAGAATTTTTCTAACAATATGAATGATATGAAAGAGAAAATTTGTTCTTGGAAGATTTTGACTGATATTGTAAGATACGAGGAGTATAACCCTTTCATGTGTGCTACATATTTTGGATTTGGAAAGAAACCTAATATATTTCAACAATATGAGTGATGCAGGAGTGCACACTATATTTCAGAAGGGTATGTGCAAAATGGTCAGTGGTGCGATGGTCTATATGAAAGGATTTGAGATTGGAACCCTATACAAGTTATTAGGGAATGTTGACTTGACTAGATGAAACAACATTGTTGTTCCTAAAGTCGGCTCAACTCAACTCAGGATGATTCGATTAAAAACAACTCAACAAGTCTTCATCAAGTTAACCTAACCATGTTATGGCATGAGAGGATGGGGACACATTGAAAAAAAAGGACTTCAAGTTATGCGAAATAAAGGTATGGTTGAATATTTTCCTGAATGTAATTTAGAAGTTGATTTTTGTGAACATTGTATATATGGAAAACAAAGTCGAGGAAGGTTCCCATTTGGAGCGACAAGGGAAAAGGGGATTATATAATTGGTTCATAGTGATGTGGTTGGCCTTATTTCAATGCCTTCAGTTGGTGGATCCATGTATTATGTCTCTTTCATAGATGATTTTTCTAGGAAAGAATGGATATATTTCATGAGGAATAAATTAGATGTTTTCAAGAAATTCAAAGAGTTTAAGTCTCTCTTGGAAAACAAGACGGATAAGAATACCAAGGTGCTCAAAACTGAAAATGGTGGTGAATTCTGTGGAAAGGATTTTGAGCAGTTCTATAAGAAGTGTGGCATAGTACACCAAAAAAAAACACCATATACTCCACAACAAAATGGAGTTACCTAAATAATGACAAAAACATTGATGGACAAGGAAATGAACATGCT
>ML786768.1:279998-297162 GCA_009831015.1 Picea engelmannii | reverse complement strand
GACCACTAGAAACTTCTTTAGGTGGTTGAAAATATTTTTTACTCTTCATTGATGATTTCAGTAGAATGACTTGGGTTTAATTCTTGAAGAAAAAGTCAGAAGTATTTGAAAAGTTCAATATTTTTTGTCAACTTGTTGAAAACGAAGTTAAAGAAAAGACAGGCACTCTCAGGACAGATAATGGAGGGGAATTCACTTCTAATGAATTCAAAAATTATTGCACATAGAATGGGATAAGAAGACATCTTACAAATGTCCATACTCCTCAACAAAATGGAGTCATAGAAAGAATGAATCACACATTGTTAGGAATGGAAAGATCCATGTTAACCTTTAAAAGTTAAGTCCTACATATTAGGCAGAAGCAATCCATACAACTATTTATTTAAGGAACAATCCATACAACATTGGATAGTTGTCAAGAGAGTATTTAGGTTTTTGTGTGGCACGAAAGACTATGTTATATGGTACCAAGGGAAACAACATAGTTACCAACTTAATGAGAACTCTACAGAGTTCTCGTTTTTTGGGGGGTCAATTTTTTTACCCCGTTTTTAAAAACAGTCTTGTCGGTAGCATCCCTTTCCATTTTTAGGTAGATTTTTTATATTTTTAATTTTTTTTTTTAAGTTTTTGTTTTTATTTACTTTTTTTAATGTTTTTTTTTCCAAATTTGGGTTTTGATTATATATTTTTAAATGTATTGTTTTCATGGTATTATGTATTATGTTGTGTTTGGAGTGATAAATTAAGATTTAAAAAGTAAGCATTTAAGGGTTGATTTGATGATTTTGTTTGATTTTGATTACCACTTTAAAAAAATGTCATTTTAATACCCCAAATTTAAAATAGGTTCTACCGGTAGTAGTACATTTCAATTTGATGCTTGATTTAGAGGTTTTGGTTTTAATCGTACTAACTACTAAAAATACTATTTCAAAATATCTATAAATTTAACTTTTTGAAAATAAAAATAAAAAATTGTAACATCATTTTTTTATTTAGGTGTCGATTTGAAGGTTTTTATGAGCTATTGTATGCGTTTTGAAGGCCATGTTTGAAAAATGTTGTAATTTTGACCCCGTTTGAAAAAATGGTGCTACCGGTAGCACCACATTTTGATTTGGGGGTTGATTTTCATGGCTTTTTTTGGAAAAATGTGGGTTTTTTGGGCCAGAGTTCTCGTTTTGAGGTCACAATTCTCATTAAGTTGTTAACTATGTTAAACCTAGATATGATAGTAAAGTATATGTACATGGCTGTGTCAATGCTGACTAGGATGGATATTTGTATCGACAAAGGTCGACCAGTGGATATGTGTTCAATATGTTTGATGGAGTAATCAACTAGATCAGTAAGCGACAAACGATCGTAGAATTTTCAACAACAGAAGGTAAATACATGGAAGACACTCATGGAAGCAAAGAAGAAATATGGTTGCAACGACTGTGTTCAGAGATCAGGTTTGAGTAGAGAAATATGAATATAAGTTGTGACAGTCAAAGCACAATATTTTTAGCAAAGAACTTGACTTATCATTCTAAGACTAAGCATAGTGTAAAATACCATTTCGTAAGAGACATAGTGGAAAGAAACAAGGTGTTGCTAGAGAAAGTAGAAATGTTGGAAAACACAACAGACTCTTTGAACAAGTCTATGAGTGTTGTGAAGGTCTCTTGGTGCAGAGAGGAAATGGGAATTCTTTCCCTGGGTCTATGAATCATATTTTAGGAAACTTCTAGTTCAACAAAGAATACAAGTGGGAGAATTTTGGGTTGTTATATTCTTTGCAATTAAAGTCTAGTCAAGGTGGATCGACTTGGAATGAAATCCGAAGGTCAGCGTGGCTCGACCAAGAAAATTTGAAGTCAAATTAGTTGACAGAAACTCGAAGAGGTCAAGTAACAAGAGGTTGACAAGCGACCGTGTGTCAATCGACTAAAGAATGAATGAATGTTGATTGGTAATGTAACTGGTAGTTAACTGTAATATAATATCGATATTCACAGGATTTGTATCCAATGATATTCATGGATCTGTAATCATTTTTGGGCTCATTTCTTTATGGTTTTTCCTACTGTAAATCCTATAAATAAGGCATGTTGTAATCATATTACATTGATACAAATATTGGATATTCATGCTCAGTTTTAACATTAGGTTGGTAGTCATTTACATATAAGTTGAATTGGTTACATGGTTGTTATTATGTAAAGAAAGAGGGTATGTTGTCGATTGTGTTTAGGTGTATACCAAGGTTAGGAATATAACCTTTTATTTTGAATTAATAAGACAAAAAAAGAGAAATATTCTCAAGGAATGTTGGTTTTCCCATTTAGGTTTCCAAGGTAAAATCTCTGTGTACTGTGTGTTTGATTTGTCATTTTTTTTCTAGCTTAAATCTGTATTCCTCTCTTCTATTAGGTTTAATGTGGAAGTATAATTTCCTAACATCACAAGGGATTTAAAATATCCCTTTGAACTCATAGAATAAAAAATATATGAGAAGGTTATTTGGATTTCATTGGGGATTTGATATTGTTAACCTCAAACAAAAGGTTACTTCCTTCTTCGACCTCTGACACTTGAGATATAACAAGTCTTATTACAATTTCCACTAATAGTCCACTAATCCTTGACAGAATGTCAACTAATAAAATTTGATTGAATATGTCTTACTATGGGTTTCTAACATTGAATGTATCCCTATTATGTTAATGGTTGATGCTACTAACCCATTATCCACTTAACCCTTAATTTGGTGATGATGGTTGACTATCATTGAGCTGGTTGACCCTACAAGTTATCCATGGTTTCATATTAAACATGAAGGTTGAGGTGGAGGTGGAATTAAATTTTAATTTGGAGCAAGCGGTCTACAAGCCAATAAATTTGGAGGAGAATCCTATCTAGTTATGTGTAATATCCAACAATATAAGTCAATATTATTTTCCTTTGTTCATATCCTAGTTACTTGGTCGGGTGTAGTGAACTAGGCTAAAAAAATGACTCGAGGAACCATCCCACCCATCAGTAGTCGACCTGCGACCCTCCTTGAATGGTGGTTCAGTAGATGGGACATATTTGCTACTTTTTCCCATATTTACCTTGATTCATTTCTTAGGAAGGCTTATTTATCTATATCTAGCTTGCCTTCTTTTGGTTTCCATGTTGGGATGAATATGAATGATTTTTTGAGATTGGGTTCTTTCTTGACTTGATAACACTTTCTCAGGCTTGTGTTTCCTTTCAGGTCGGTCTTGGGTTCTTATTGTTTCCCTGACCAACCTAATCTTTCTTCCCTAACCAACTTGATTTTCAGGTTCTCGAAATTATAAAGTGTTTTCTTTCTTTCATCCTGTGTGTCGAGTTCTCTAGCCTGACCTGGTATTTATGCTCTCATTCTTTCCCTTTTCGGGAATCCCTTGATTTTGTTTTAGTAGGAGGTGAAAAAGAGATGATATTGTGTCTAACAAGTGTTTTCAATAATCGAAGATATGGGACCTATACCTCCATGAAGACATGTGATAAGGAATGAAAGACACAACACTTTGCGGCACCTAAACACAATTATAGAATCCACTTCCTAAATTATCCATATTCTTGTAGTATTGTAAAATTAAATTGATGGTGGGCATCATCAGTCTAATCCTCATCTAGGATATGATCTTAGCATTGAAATTCTTTACAAAATACACACACATAATGGTCAATTAAGGGTAATTAGAGGTCATTTAGGGTAAATTACGGGGTAGTACAAGGTTAATTAGTGGCCATTTAGGGTTAATTAGGGGTTAGTTAGAAGTAAAAAATGGTAACTAGGGGTTGATCATGGGTTAATTATGGGGTGACTAGGGTTCAATTCTCATTACTTTTAGGGGTTGTTTTAAAAAAACCTCCCCACAAAATAGACTTAGGGGCCATGTTTTGAAAATTTCACCTAATGTCCTTAAAAATTGAATATTTGGAGTATTTTGTGGGGTGTTAATTTGAGAAACACCCCGAAAAGTCACTAGAATTGACTTTTTTGAGGTGTTTGTAGTGAACTTCCTCCAAAAATTCAATTCTCATGACTTGTATTGGATGTTAAAAAAAAAAAAACTCCCAAAGAATATATTTAGAGGAGATGTTTTGAAAAGCACTCTTGAAAGTCATGAGAATTGATGTTTTGGATGTGATTATTTGAAAACCACATCTAAAACTTCAATTGTCATTAATTTTGGGGATAGTTTTCAAAACCCATCCTAAAATCCCTTTAAAAACTTTTAGAGATAGTTTTGGAAAGACTTTCACAAACCTAAACTACCGCTAAATGTTGGGTATGTGTTATATTATTTGAACAATCAACCCCATGCACTTCATTACATCAGGCGCACTAGGGGGGTATCGGCCCCCTTGTCTAGGGGTTGCAAGGGGGCGAAACCCCATTTTTTTTTACTTTTGAGTGCTTTTTGCATCCGTTTTTTTTAGCAATTTATAGCAAACAATTTTCGCTTTTGGCATTTTTTTGGTGCATCGGTGGATTTGTGGCTTAGCATATGATTTTCTAATTATGTTTAAGGAATTATGGTTGTAATCTAATATGAGTCAATGTGTTAAGGGTTTTGGATGTTGTGGGATCATATATATTGTATTGTAAACAATGAAGTTGAAAGATGATGAATAAAAATTAGAGGTACGACTTTAAAAAACTTGTTGGTTTTTTTAGTTTGGGTTTCTAGAAAAAATTTATAAGTATATATGTGTTTGCAATTGTCTTCTTTTCTATTTTTTAAGAATCTATTTACATTGCATTGCATTACTGTAAAAAGTTTATAACTTATATTAAAAAGATAAATTAAGATAATTCCTTTTACTTTTTCCTTATCTTTTATCATCAAATCATCATAATGCCCTCAATATTTAAAACCATCTGAACTTATATCTATAACAAGGTAAACATATAATTAAAACATAATGAAAACCATAATGAAAATTAATTAAAACATAAATAAAATAACCAAAAAAAAAGTGCATGACAAATAATATAACCCATTATACACTCAAATATATTTAAGATAGAATTTTTTCCAACATTATTTCATTCAAAACCTCTTCCATACGCTAAATTATAGCCTTGGGAACTATGCAAGTATTAAAGAAACAAGGGAAGAGGGGGAGAGAAAATGAGATACGAGGGAAGAGAATATGGAAGTGAATAAAATGAAGGAAGAGGAATAACATACATTACACATATTATAGAGGTCACATATATCGATATTTCCTTGATTAACAAAAACATTATAGTTTAAAATATTTACATTGAATCTCGTGAAAAAAATAGTTGATTAGTAAAATTATTTCAAAAATTTTGTGATTATTATAGTGATGTTTTGTAAAATTTAAAGTTATATATATTTTTTATTACATTATTTATTTTTAAATTTTATAAAATTATTTTGATTAAAAATTATTTTACGCTAAAATGGTACAATATTGTAATTTTTTCCACCAATTACATTTCACACACATTCCATCAGTAACAATACCAAATCTTAATGTCATTTCACTTTATATAATCATACTTAAAAGCTCATAATTTTATATGTCATTGCTACACTAATGTAGATAGCATTTGAGGGAATACATGATAAGCCTTCAACAACCATATTTTCCTTTTGAGAATAACAATGTATTTATCCTCCTAGATGTGTCTTACAAGCCTTCATCTCCAAGGAAACATGAAATTATATTCTATATCCATGAGTTTATGCACCAATGGGTATGTGCATGAGAAGTCATATCCACTGTAGTATTTTGTTGTAAAGATCATGAAGGCCTACTAAATTGTAATATTGAAGTACCGAGGGTAATGTGGAAGTGGAACATGCATCGAGAGTGTTTAAGTTTATAGTTTTCAAAATATCTTTGGTAGATCAATAGAGAACCTCCACATGGCCCATAACACGGTTTTTTTTATTTACTTAGATGACCATAAATCATACATAAACAAAAAGTGGAGTTATGAATGAACAACATGGTTTAATTAAATAATCTACCTAGATTAAACCAAAAATTTCATCTTATTAGTCTTGTATATTTAATATTCTTGAAGATGGGAGTCTTTTGTTTCCTTTTTATCTTAGGGATCTATGGTTTGCATTGCATTCGGTGTCGCTATTATCAATAGCTACAAGTCCAATAAATAATTATCGTTCACTGTAATATATGTGATAAAGGAGGTTTTTCGATATTGATGTTTCTATATTTATTTTCAAAGAACTTTTCATTTTCTAGAAAAATATATAGTTTTTCTCTTGTTTTGAAATTAAAAGTGGTGGATATATTTGTTTAGATAATTATGTTTTTAAAGTTCATAATCTTGATTGTTTGGAGATTATTTTTTCTTCCCATAACGTTTAATGAAGTGGTCAATTCCTTCATTTTGTTCTATTGTTGTTGGTCAAATTAATTAATTCTTAGATAATAGAATAGTTCAGTTTGATTCGTAAGTGCGAGAATAGCTCTCTGCCTCAGCAGCCAGAGATGGAGGTGAAAAAATAGTTTAAAGTGAATACGCGGGAAAGAAAGGAACTACAATATGTGTGAAAAAAGACTGGAGCAACAACGTCAGCGGGAAAGAGTGGGAAGGAACATAACGTTTAATGAAGTGGTCAATTCCTTCATTTTGTTCTATTGTTGTTGGTCAAATTAATTAATTCTTAGAGATATCAACTCAAAGATTCTCTAATTTAAATATTTCTTTTGTGCCACCACACATTTCTTCCCCTTTGATTTCTTCTTCACCAAGATTCACTAGTATATTGGTATGACCTTTCCAATCTCAAACATATAGTGTATTCTTTCCTTTTTCACAACAATGGCTATAATTATATTTATGGAGAATTTGCTTTGGACGAACCTAATCAATACTCAAAATAGTTTACAAAATTAAAGAGCTTTGTTTTATTAAATGAAAAAATACATTCTATGAAATGTTTGATAAAAAATAGAAATTCTCTTTTTCCACGTTGGTGACAAGAATATTGTCTAAATATGACTGATTGAAAAAATGACAATCTATACCATATTAAAATAAAATAAAAAAATCAAAGAAACATTGATTATTGATTCCACCTAGATTTTAGGGTTTGATTATGCCATCAACTCTACTTTAATTGGAGGTCTCAACAAAATTATCTATGTAACAAGGTAACCCACATAATTGAAAATTTGAAAAAGTAGGTGAGAGAGAGGAGAAAATAACTCTTCTAATTCAACATTCTTCTATTTGCGGCATTGTAAGGAGGCCTCGTTTTCCCTTCAATAATGCTCATTTACTTTCGATTAGCCATATTTATTCAACTTGTAGGCTCATCTCCTCTCTTCTATTTCCCTCATGTAGTTTTCTAGCTGTGTCTTCTACTAAGAAGATTGAAGGGATATGTAAATGTAAATTTCTTGAGTATACTTTAAATATAGGGTAGTGTTTCTAAGGGTTTGATTCAGATTGTGAAGCTCCCTTTTTAGTGTGAAACAACAACAACACCATTTCATGTCCATGGTAGCAATAATAGAGCAAAGAGGTGAGGGTGAAGGGGATAGAGGGAGGGTAGTGAAAAGGTGTAAGGTATAGTGTAGGACAGGAGATCAAAGGTTTGAGGGGAATTGAGGGAAGAAGAGAAGGAGATGAAGTTGCATGACAGAGAATGGGATATATACTCATTTGACGATAGAGATGAGATATGCAAGGAATGAATTTGAGGAGGCTTATGGATCCCCTCCTTAAACCTTAATCTTTTCCAATCACCCCTATCCAGCAAACAAGTGCTAAATACATAATTCATAATCATTATGTAATGTTATTTTGGATTCTTATGAACTTTTTCTATGTCAAAGGGTGATCTTTCCTATTCCTAGAGTAACCCTTAGTTGCTCATTGCATCCACTTCTTTTTTTAAACGTCCCTTGACATGAAAAATGATGAGGGGTTATATTCTTTGGATATTTTGATGATGTGTGATGATGATGATTATGACCCATTTATAAGGAATGAGAGAATATTGTGGGAATACCTAAGGATGAGAATATGATAGGAGGTTGTTTCCTGTAAAATTTTGATTCTTGGAATGATGCAAGGGATTCTACTTCAAAACTTGGTTCTTCTCTAATTTCCTAATAAAAAAAGAGAGTTGGTTGTCCATTGGGACCATAAATGAACCCCCTTGCACTTGCCACAATGATTTTGTGGTGTCTTCTTACTCTTATATTATGTCAACAAATTTTCTATCAACACCTTATTTATGTACAATATTCTTCTTATTTTCCCCTTTAGATTACAATGTTCATGATTACGCCATATATAATGGTGTCAAAAAATGGCGACCATAGTAGGATCTAATTGGAAGGATTTGAAGGGATTTGTTGGAACCTTTTTTGATGCTATTTGAGGATTTGACTCCATATACCAATAGATGAAGGTAGTTGGATGGGGTTGTAGGGATCTATGTAACTTGTTGGGGGATTGCTTCTCCCAATCGGAATCATTGGTTAACACAATTTTTGATACATTGAATATGATGTTATTATTCCTTTAGAAAGACATCATATAAATTAAAAAATGTAGGGACATATAATTTCTTAAAAATATTTAAGTATGTAATGGGCTTAACAAACTCATACTCAAAAACATCCATATTTAAAAAATCATTATCAATGATAGTTTGATTGGGTATTTTTTTTTTTCCCTTTCCTATAGGTGTTCTTATCTTCACCCTAGAATACAATGTAACTAAAATAATAAAGTGTATTTTAAGCTTAAAAAACTTAAACATCGATTCATGAAAAGGACAAACATGCATGGAGTCCTCCTTTCAATCAAGGAGAACATGATACTTGAAAGGAGAATATGATACTTGAAAGAGAGGCAGAAATGATTATGAGTGGAGTGGACCGAATTCAAGGAGAGTGTACACTTTTTTTTAACATTTATCTTCTATGTGACCATTTATGTTAGTTATAAAAAATAACTTATTTTTGTCATTTGCTATATAAAATGTGTGTTTCTTTCATTTTTGTGTGGTTGACAATTTTATTTTGTATTAGTATTTATTTAGAATTTAATATAGTTTTGTTGTTTAATCACATAAATTGAGGAAAATGTAATGAATCTTATGGAAGTGTTTTAATCTTATTATCTAAAATGTATTATGGAAGTTACATATATTAATGTTTCCTTGATTCATTAAGGGACATTGTATAAAATATTTAGAATGGGTTTGTGAAAAGTATTGCGAAGCGATTTAGCACCATATTTTGTCATGATTTAATGATCATTACAATGATCTTTGGTAAAATTCAAAATATTTTTCTTCTTCAAAATATTCACATGCTTCTATGGGTATGATGAGTGGGATTCAGAGTAATGTGGAAGAGGAAATTCAACATGCATCTAAGTATTCTAATTGCTATCATGTATTCAAATTTTCTCAAAAATCATGTATTCAATTTTTCCAAAAATACTTTATATCCACAATTATCATAATCATAAGAGCAGTGTTGGATAATTAAAGCATGGGGTATGACTATATGGTAAATAACATCCCTCTTTATTCAAAGGTACGAAAGGAATTATTGGCTATGTACATATAAAAGGTAAAGCTCTACAAAAATAATTTAATTCACTTTCAAGTACAATTTAATTCACTTTCAAGTACAAGTTCTTTATATGGAAAAGGGGAGTAATAATTGATGGTCAGATTTCATTCACTTAATATTCTTATGTAGATAGTGTTTGAGTTACTTCACACACACCTATGATTTCTTTTTCCTAAGGTTTTTCCTTGTTTATTAGTCATAATTAGTCATTATCCAGTCTCCTAGATTTTAGGAGAGAATATTCCACCTAGAGAATATTCTCTTTCAGTTGACACTTCAGTTTGACTAGTTGAGTTGAGTTTATATGTTGCATTGGGATCATCACCATGCAATATTGGGATCATCACCATGCAACATTGGGATCATCACCATGCTAATTCGACCTTGCCTTGGTATCATCACTAGAGTGGCGCATTAGCCTTGATTCCTTGTTTTAACTCCTCACTACTCTTTGTTGAGTCAGTTAACTAAAGACTAGTTGACTAGTTAACTCAACTAGGTGGCAGTTCACTCCCGTAACTACCTGAGAGACTAGAATAGGTGGCAGTTCACTCCCGTAACTGTTGGTGTGTGTCCATATCACTCTATACCATCACTATGGCGACTTGGTTCACCTCAATTCGAACTCATTGAGTTATACAGAGCATATCATGTGTAAATTATTCATTATTCACAACGGTTAATGAGAATTCTTCCATTCTTTCTCTTCTTCTTCTTCTTTCTTCTATTCTCTCTGCAAATGTGTGTATCATTGTTTAGCTAGATCTATTCTATGCAGTTTCAACACATTTACATGGTATTAGAGCCGACGGACTGCTAAGCAAAAGCTACACCAATTTATTTATTTGTGCAGGTACAAAATATTAAAGACAGTGGAAAGATGGAATTCCAAAAAGAAATCATTCTTACACCTTACAACTATTTTGCATGGAAGGAGAAAATATCCATACATCTCTGATACAGAGGGTTGTATAGGTTAGCCATGAATACAGATATAGAACCGACATCAGCCATAGAAAAATCCAAGTACTTAAATCGCATGGATGAGGCACTTGGAACAATTTGCAGTCCTATTTCTCCCGATCTCCTTTTTCACATATCTTCCTGTAAGACTCCCAATGAAGCCTAGAAAATCTTGAAAGGGATATTTGGAAAAAAGGATGAGATGAGGGGACACATGCTGGAGGTGGAGTTGCTCGCATTGGATCCAAAAAGCTTCGAAAATATCCAAGATTTATTTACAAAATTCAAGGATTTACTATCGCAACTCAAAGCTTGCGGGGTTGATAAATCGATGGAGGAGAAACAAATGGTTCTCACCATTCTCTCCAATCTTGGTCTTGAATTATTTGTATTCGTATCCACATTCCATACTGTCATATTCGTCTCTGGATCCACTTGGAAGATGCCTTCTCTTGAGGACTTTATCGAATCCCTGACACAAGAGCAAACCAAGCTCATCAACATGGGCACAATTAAAGGCCCAAGGGCGCATGCACTCACTGTGCATGATGGAAGCCAAAAATATCATAAATCTAAAGATAAATATAAGCAGAAAGCTCATGCACATACGAAGAAAGAAGGGTACACAAAACCCTTCACCGATGCCTCCAAATCCAAAGGAGAAAAGGGAGAAAAGGAGAGAAATGCACATACTATCACAAAGGATTCCATTCGGAATCCACATGCATGAAAAAACAAATAGATTTGATGTCTCAGATACTTTAGAAAAACAATCTTGGAGATCGCATCCCCGAGGGTGCAAAGAAGAAGAAGCCAGAAGATCTGAATTCCAAGAAAGACAATTCTAGCCATGACTTAATTGCCATCAACTTGTCTCCCGATGCTTGGATCATAGACTCAGGAGCATCACATCACATGGTTGCCTCAGAATCAGTATATTCTTCGTTGGATGCATGCAAAGTTCCTCCTATTCTGATGGGGGACAACTCTTCTATCAAAGTCACCGACAAAGAAAGGATTGAACTCACCAACGGAAGCTTCGAGAATGTGCTGCATGTTCCCAAGCTTTATGTCAACCTTCTCTCTGTGTATCAGATCACGAATTCCATCACCGGAAAGAAAGTCATCTTCACACCAAATTTTGTGGACATCTATGACATGCAAAACAACTCCAGGGTTGTTACCGATGAGGTAAATTATTAGTCTAGATTGTATACATTTTCTGAATTCATTGAACATGATTATGCTTTACTTCTTACTCATGTTGATGAAAGTAGTAGGATATGGAACGAAAGGTTTGGACATTTGAATTTTAGATACATGCAACAGCTTAGCAAGCACAAATTAGTTGATGGTCTACCAGACATCCATTTCTCTAAGGGAATATGTGAGGGAAGTGTTCTCGAAAAACACTCTCAAGAGAAATTCGACAAGGAAAAGTCTCAGTGAGCTTCCTCACCTTTAGATCTAATCTAGAGTGACCTCATGGGTCCTTTTCCGCATCCATCGATTAGCAAAGTGAGGTTTGTTCTCATTTGTGTTGATGATTTCTCACGTTTTACATGGATCTACTTTCTCAGGAAAAAATACGAGGTCTTTCAACACCTCAAAGATTTCAAAGCTTTGGTTGAGACACAGTCCGGAAAGAAGATCAAAGTCCTTTGAACTAATAACGAGGGAGATTATGTGAATCATGAGATCCACAATATTTTCCATGAGGTAGGGATTCAGTTGCAGCATACAGTTCCCTACACTCCACAGCAAAAAAGAGTTGTTGAGCGGAAAAAACGATCTCTAAAGGAGATGGCATCTTGCATGTTGCATGCAAAGTCACTACAACAAAGACTATGGGTCGAAGCACTTAACTATGAAACATACATCCAAAATATATCTCCCCATAGATCTGCCAAGGATAAGACCCCCTACGAGGCTTGGAGTGGCCTCAAACCGGAAGTGACCCACTTTTGTATTTTTGGTTCATGTGCATGGGCCAGGATTCCCTCTGAAAAGAGGAAGGCACTTGATCCACAGAGCACTGAGTGAATTTTTGTTGGATACCCTTACGTGGATATCATCTTATTGATCTTTCCTCAGACCGACTCATCATTGAGCGTAGTGTCCAATTCGAGGAAAGTGTCTCACATGTACCTCAACAGCTGCATGCAGACACCTTTACTCTTCCACTTGTCTGAGATGATGAGCATGAACATGCCGACTCTTCTTCAGAGGACTCAGAGGATTCAGATTCAGAGTCAGTATAGTCAAATGCAGATTCAGAGCATCCAGATGCAGTTGTAGAGCTAGAGCAGAGGCCCAAGTGGGCAAACACTACTCTTCAGGATGCAGGGCATCTGACGTAGACGCCTTCCGCGCACATCCATGATCACCAGGACCTTCTCTGACGTTGGCCCGAAGAGCGTAAACGCCCTTCTAATTTCCTGACGGGACTTCCTTACCCACAACAACTCTTCAAGATCTCCTTCAACAGTCGGGAAATCGGAATTCGCGATATCGCGAATTCTGTGGTTACGCACCTTATGCCTTACGATTCCCCGAATCCCGACATGGGTCAATCGTTGAATTCCTTCCCCTTCCTTTAAGAGTTCTCCCTATCGGAGAATCGCTACTCGCGATGTTGGCAAGTTGGAATTCCAACCTCTAAACCCCGATGTGCCGATTTCCCGATACATGTGTGGACTTGACCTATCCACCTTCTATACTTCTATCGGGGTTTCGGAACTCGCGAGATCGCGAGTCCTGATGTCGATGGACTCGGGACTTGCCTTTCCCCGATTCTCGATACGATGCCACCTGTACTCCACCAGCAACTATGGTCCCACACCGCCACGTCACCGTCAGGATATCGCGGATCGCGAATCCGACAGGCAAGTGTTTTCTATCGTTAGGAACCCCGATTCTCCGATCCCCGACTCCCAGGGATCTCGTGCCACGTGTCCCCGCGACGATCAACGACTCCAGTTGCGTTAGGAAATCGCTAATCGCGATTTCAACAGGCAACAAACTCTTGTCTCTACAATTCCCGATGAGCCAAATCCCGATGGCTCTTGGCTCCTTCTTGCACCTAAGGTGTAAATCCTGCGCAACTTCTCCAAGATCTACTGGCTATCGGGACTTCACTAATCTCCCTTGCGAATCCTGATTGTCGATTCCAACCTTCGAGAATTTCCCTCGAATGGTCAAGTATCTCCACTCGAGACTTCCTTTCCAAGCTTGCGACTATGACTCTGCGTGATCCTTGCTCGATGAATCTTCTGGGTTCTCTTCCACGATACCAGAAGTGCTAACCCACCTGAAATTTTCCACTCTGACTCTTTCAGATGGATTCGTGTACCCTACTTGCACTCTTCCTTCAACGACTTTACAAGAGTTCAGGTTCCCTGACTCTGCGCACTCCCTGCAGCAGTAGCCTCTGCCTTCCTTTTCTCAGATTAACAACTGAAACTTTTAGTTCCACCTGTGCGCTCTTCGCACGGATTCCACAACAACCCTATAACTCCTGGGAGAATGAGAATAAGTGTTTAACTATCGAGCCTTCATCGACGCACTCTTGCAGATGAATTCAACTGCACTCTATGCAGGAATCTCCTGGCTCAGACAGAGAAACAATTGAAACTTATTATTTTCTTCTCTCTCTCAGACTTTAGTTGAAACCCTGAAATCACATGCACATCATATACAAAACAAATGCATGAACATAAAGCAAACATTCATGAGCACATAAGCAACATACCCAGAGAAACAACACTAGCCATGAAATTGAATCAAAGACTCTCCTCTATTAATTCAAATCTGTACATGGGTTTTCTTCACAATTCCTCTGCTTGCTCTCCCTGCTGAATGCTTGATTCTGAATAATATTACAATGTACAAGTGAGGGTGTCTATATCCGTTTTCCTTCTCGAACTCTAAAACTGTCTAATCTAGGCTTAAACATCTATCTACCTGCATTAAATCTATTAAATGCCTCATCTACCTAAGGACGAGAGCTTAAAGGCTCAAGGTCCACTATAATATACAAAGGCGCTTTTCATAAATGGTTCATTTACACATTGGCGCATCATCTTAAATGAAAATTCAAAATGTTTCGGCTGGCCTTGTCCAGCTGTTCGTTGTCTTTCATGTTGGCTCGCTTGTCTTGGGCGATGCTCCTTAATGAGTTAGGATGATCCTGCATCAGCATCTCGTAGGTGATCCAGCCGATATTAGGAGGACTCGATATGATTTTGAGGAGCCTCCTATTGCACTCACTGCCACTGAACCATTGCCTTCAGGCATCTTTTCTTGCTTCAGTCTTCAAATCCACAGTCTTATGGCGAGGCTGCTGGAAATCCCTTTAGGGAATCCACCATGCAGGAGGAGTACAACTCCCTCCTCGAGAACCAGACTTAGGATCTAGTTCCCCTTCCTTCTGGGAGGAAACTTGTCATATGCATATGGGTTTACAGGACCAAGAGCGCATCAGATGGACAGATAAACAAATACAAAGCCAGGCTTTTCACCAATGGCTTTCAGCAGGTTCATGGCATTAACTATGATGAGACCTTCGCTCCAGTAGCGAAGATGGATTCCATACGATTGGCACTTTCCATTGCAGAAGCCAAGGGATGGGAAGTCCATCAGATGGACATGAAGAATTCATTTCTTCATGGTGATCTCTTTGAGGAGATCTACTTGGAGCAGCCCCAGGGATTTATGCAGGACTCATCTTTGGTCTGTCAATTGAAGAAGTCACTTTATGGCCTCAAGCAGGCTCCGAGGGCATGGTATGCCAAGATGGACTCCTATCTATTGTCACAAAACTTTGTATGTTGTAAATCAAACCTGAATGTATAGATGCTCAGGATGACTAATTCACTTCTATTTTTAGTTCTGTATGTCAATGATTTGTTGATCACCGGTTTCTCAACTTCAACAATTGCTGCAGTCAAGAGGATTCTTCATGACAAGTTTTTCATGATGGACATGGGTCCACTACACTTCTTCCTTGGACTTGAGATCAGTCAGGATGCATCAGGCATCAAACTATCTCAAGCCAAGTATGCATGAGATCTCCTTGAGAGATTTCACATGACAGATTGCAAGTCTGCTCCGACTCCTTTCCTATCAGGAGTCAAACTTGAGGATGGAGGAGAGACTCCACTGGTTGAAAACACACTGTACATACAACTAGTGGGGAGCTTGTTGTATCTCACACACTCCAGACCAGACCTCTCATATGCAGTTGGCACAGTTTCCAGGTTCATGCAGGAGCTACAAGAGCTACATTGGAAAGTTGCAAAGCGTATCCTTCGATACGTACAGGGAACCATCACCTTTTGGATTCATTATGCAACATAATCTACATTAGATCTCATTGGGTTTACTGAATTTGATTGGGCTGGCGATAACATTGATCGCAAGTCAACATCTGGTTACTCACTCAGTCTTGTTTCCAGGCCTATTTGTTGGTCGAGCAAGAAGCAAGCTACCATTGCTCTATCTTTAGTTGAGGCTGAGTACAAAGGGGTAGTTAACATAACCATTCAGGCTATGTGGCTACAACATTTTCTCACTGAGTTGGGCATTCAGTTTCATCGGTCAATTGTCATCTGGTGTGACAACCAGAGCACTCTGAAGTTCTGCAGAGATCTAGTTCAGAGGCAGCGGACGAAGCACATCGAGATCCACATGCACTACATCCAGGACTTAGTTCACGAGGGGATCATCGACTTACAGTTCTGTCCTTTAGCATAACAGACGTCAGACATTTTCACCAAGACCTTCACTGAGCAAAAATTCCATTCTCTGCGAGGTCGTCTTGGAGTGAAGGATACAGTTACCTAGCAACTGTAGTTCTTCTTTTTACATACATTGTACCTTGAGGGGGGGGTTTCCCATGATTTTTTCCCTCTTTCCTCATTTTATTTTCAGTGTATCTTTTGTACTTGGGTACCTAACATGGCCTCGTTGATGGGACCCAATCTTTATTTTCACCATAGTGATGTTCAGGGGGGATGTTGGAGTTACTTCACACAGACCTAGGATTTCTTTTTCCTAAGGTTTTTCCTTGTTTATTATTCATAATTAGTCATTATCCAGTCTCCTATATTTTAGGAGAGAATATTCCACCTGGAGAATATTCTCTTTCAGTTGACACTTCAGTTTGACTAGTTGAGTTGAGTTTAGATGTTGCATTGGGATCATCACCATGCTAATTCGACCTTGCCTTGGTATGTGCATTAGCCTTGATTCCCTGAGTTAACTCCTCACTACTCTTTGTTCAGTTAGTTAACTGAAGACTAGTTGACTAGTTAACTCAACTAGGTGGCATTTCACTCTCGTAACTACCTGAGAGACTAGAATAGGTGGCAGTTCACTCTCGTAACTACCTGAGAGACTAGAATAGGTGGCAGTTCACTCCTATAACTGTTGGTGTGTGTCTAAATCACTCTAGACCACCACTATGGTGACTTGGTTCACCTCAAGTCGAACTCATTGAGTTATACAGAGTATATCATGTGTAAATTATTCATTATTCACAACGGTTAATGAGAATTCTTCCATT
>ML786768.1:237680-279630 GCA_009831015.1 Picea engelmannii | reverse complement strand
TCAAGTCGAACTCATTGAGTTATACAGAGTATATCATGTGTAAATTATTCATTATTCACAACGGTTAATGAGAATTCTTCCATTCTTTCTCTCCTTCTTCTTCTTTCTTCTATTCTCTCTGAAAATGTGTGTATCATTGTTTAGCTAGATCTATTCTGTGCAAGTTCAACACATTTACAAATATGATCCTTTTCTTTTTTCTTACACTTAATATTCTTGCAAAGATATGATTTTTTGTTTGTTTCAATATATTATATTGGAATAATGGTTTTTATTGTCTTTTAATGTAGATATTAGTGATATATAGAAGTTTAATAGAAAATTGTAGTTTTGAAGTTTTTGAGTATATGTGATAATGGAAGCAAACTTGGTTAGCAATAACATTTTAAGTTTTGGCATAATGATAGTTGTTTTCATGCATTGATACTTCCATGGTTATTTTGAAATGTTTTTCATTTTTTTGGGAAAATAGATTTTTCTTTATTTTGAACCTAGATTATGTTCAAGCTAAGTGAATCATTCCTATATGTATGAGCCTTAAAATTGGATGGTACATCTAATCTTTTGATTGTGTTTTCAAATCTTAGAGTATTGACTAATTGGAAATTGTTTTGGTAGAGAAGCTTATCATCTATCAATTTTTGTGCATAATATTTATTGTAGGTTCAATTCCATCCTTTTCTTCTATTATTTCTAGTTGGATTAGTAATTTTGGATGCTTAATTTATATCTTTATGCATTTTCAAGTTTATATCTTTGTTTGACCCTAGGGTATGTTCTCTAATAGCCTAATAGTGTTTAGAGTTGTCCACTTGAAGATTTCCTAGTTTAGATATTGATTTTTTGTTTCCCCTAATTTTTAATCCCCATTAATTCCCTCTTCATGAAGTTTGATTGATAGAGTTGTATGACCTTTCTCATCTAAAGCTTGTAGCATCTTCTCATGCATTTATTCTCTCAATGTTTTTTCTCTTCACCTCCCTTTTTCCACCAATACTCTGTTTGTTTTGTCCTTTCAAATGCCACTTAACAATACCAACGTTGGTTCCTTTTGAAGCCCACATAAACATTGTGAGAAACATGCACTATAACTTAGGGATCTTGTTTTAAACACATCAATTTCTCAATATGTCCTTAGTAGGTTTTTAGGAACCCTTAAATGGCTCTTGTAAGTGGGATTCAATGCCTTAAAAAACAATATTAATAACAACCTTTGTTATGCATTTCATGACCATATATACACACTATGCATCAACTTTGAAAGAGGCTTCTTGCATGGTAAAACACTAACATATCATGACTTAGGCTCTAATTGGTAGGTACTTCCGAACATCCTCACACTGAGTGCATGGTACTTTATGATGGCAACATAGATTACATGAGACACATGTTATAAATGATGGACTTTGAATTATAAAATAAAATTTACCGATAGACCTTAGTATTTTTTAGGATCAATGTACTTAAATGATTTCAACAAGTGAGCTCCAATAGGCCAAAGGGAAAAATATGCCTTCAATGACTATGTTGTCTACTTTGTTGGCTTTTCCTCCATTAAACAATATTAATAATGAACTATCTCACACATTTTATGGGCATACATGTACATTGGGTATGAATTTATAGGAACAATCAAATTTAGATAAAGCTTTACCCATCATAACTTAGACTTTGTATGAATTTATAGGGACAATCAAATTTAGATAAAGGTTGACCCATCATAACTTAGACTTTGATCAACAAGTCACTTCGCCCATCCTTTCTCTAGTGGCATGGTTCTTTATGAAAGGATTCATTGCCATTCCTTGTATTTTATAATACATGCAACGCGTGGATAAAAATGGATTCATTGCCATTCTAACGAAATGTAATATATTAAACTTAATTAGATCATTATTTGTATTTAAGTAGTAAGTGAGTGTATCATTTGCTCCATCCTTATTTATTGTCTCTATGTTTACGTAAGGAAGAGTTTTCATATAATATGTGTAATATCAATGGTGATTATAAGAATATTTATATTATTTCGAAACTTGCCCCCACATATATATATATATATATATATCCTAAATTTTTTATTAAATTTGAATATGTTCATTTTAAAAATTTGTTTGACATTTTCCGAATGATTTCAAATGAAACATGCTCATTCATAAGCTTAAGATTTCAAATGGGATCATTATCTTAACAAAACACCTTATATGTAAACAAAATACTATCAAAATAGTATTTGTCCTGGAGCCAGGGTAATCAAAACAGTATTGGTCTCTACATTGGTATAATGTGTCTCTTGTTCCATATGTACAAAATTTTCCTGTCCAAATTGAAACCATGAGCTTGCTTAAGCCTTACACATAGCCACATTACTTGGACAACTGCTGAAACACTCTGCTGAGTATCATATATGCATTTACAGTAATCTCATATATATTGGGAAGAGCCCTGCTCCTTGTCACAGTTGTGAGTATGTGAGCATGTCCAAGAGTGCCATTCTGGTAGTGATTATACTTCTAAACAGTCCAGTCATCTGTTTGTCAAGGGCAGCCATGCCATTTTTCAGATCATCGCTGCTTCTCTTCAACTCTGCGAGACATTGCTTCAACTCCAGTGTATCGTTCTTGCTAAGAGAGGACGATTTACTCTTCAGAAATCTACCGAGAAGACTGTACAAGCTCCGGGCAGCTTCGTCCGCCATGCCCACTTCTAGTAATACCGCAGAGGCGCGCTTCGATTCCCTTTTCTCCATCTCGTCCTTCATCCCACGCTGCACATTCCAGAGAGCCGAAGGCCAAGATCCGGATTGACTCAAATACTTTTTCTCAAGAAATGGGAACGACTGTTTCCTGGATTCAAACGATAATGCGGCCACAACTGCGCTGCACACGAACACAGCGGTCACCCTGCACGTATTCATTACTCCTACAAATTCACCTAAACTGTCAGAGCTGTCACCGGATGGAGCTGCAGAGCGTTCTCCCATTCGCTTCAACAACGACTTGCATTTCTTCAATTCCGATATATCCTCTACCTTCATAACACTCAGGCAGTTGGCCAGGGCGTTCCGGGCTTTCCAAAACTGAATCTCAGTAGTATTCTCCATCCTGTCGAAGCAGTGGATTGCAATCTGAAGCAGCTGTTCGCAGTGGCCAATTCTAGCGATCCGATTCCTTACCACATTGCATACGTCGAGGAGACTGATTGTGTCCACCAGATACTTGTTTACCCACTTACAGTCTTGATGTAAATTAATATCTGCCTGGCGAATATGCTGGGGAAATAGGTCCTCTGCACGAGAATATGCAGACAAACAGATGACATCCACGGCTTGCTGTAGCCACCGCGCACTCAGATACGAACATTCCCCAGCTGAGAAAATCAAGCGCTGCAGATCGGTTGCCAAGCGGTTTTCAAAAGCGGTAAGAAGATCAGGATGACTAGAAGTTTTGCAAGGGTGAACAGTGGAGGAGGATCTAACTTTAAAGGAAATTGGGGAAGGGAGTTCATGCAAAGCAGCCCCCAGTGAAGAAAATACAGATGACAACGATCCGGCCATCGTTGTTTTTCAGGGTTCTGGCCTCCAAATGTTCGATGGTTTCGGTTTCGTTCGATGGAACTGAAATCGAGGAGATTTATATAGATAGAATCGATACAGAGATTTATAAAAGTGAGGGGGAGAACATGAAAGATTTCAACGATCTTCAAAAGAATCTCTGCGCAATCGAATGCCAACTGGCTGGTTGACATGGGTTTCCGTCAGCGACACACAAAGCGAACAAGCCAACCTGGCTAATTGGAATCCATTGTCATCTGTAATATTTTTCCATTATTCTGATGATCATAAACGGTTTTAAGTCATAGCCCTGGGTCTGAAATATTTCGTTCATGGTATTCCTGAGTCAAAGATCTTAAGAGCGAACAACCCTTCCAACTCCCAAGTACAGGTAGTTCTTTCGGATTTATCATATTGGTTTTTTATATTAGACGTTTAGGATATGGTCCATTGTAGGAAAAGTAGAAGTAAAAATGATATAACAATTGTAAATAAATATATGAAAAATTATTATCAAGAGTAGATTTATTAAAAATGAAATCAAAGAAATATAAAACTTAAAAGATATATTTATTAGCATAGTCGTTGCTGAGAATGCTGCTGAGAATGCGTGTTCTCAATATAAAATGTCTGTGGTAATATGAAATGTTTGGCTGCATGGTTTAATTCTATTTAATCATTTAAACGTGGCAATTACATATCTTTACAGTGATTTTTTAATGTGATTAGGTAAATGTTAAAAAGTAAACATGTTAACGGATGCCTTGATAAATACAAGAAAGTTATGAACAATAAATCTGATTAAAAATATCCCTAAGGATGACTAAGAATATCCCAGCATCTTCAATGCATAGCCATCAGATTAGGGTTTAAAGTTAAATAAGGTTAAAGGATCATTAATTGTGCCCATTATCAATAGGTATACGCCTTTTGGCGTAATTATTTATTAATTAATTTTCAGAATGAATTTTTGTGGTCAGTGTTGAGATTTAATTTTGACTGATTTTCATCCATATTTTTTTGTTTTTTGATTTTGATAGCTTCTCTAAATTTCTTACTTAATAGTGATTTATTTTTATCTTAACAAATTTTTTGACAAAAATATAAAAAACTAATAAAATAAATCTGAAAAAACTACCTCATCACAACAATGATCGCAAAAATCTTAGAACATAAATACAATCCGAATTTCCATATGTAGATTGATCATGTGCATTGCAAATGAAAATGTCAAAAATCGTTTCGATGGAATCTTAATGCATTAAACGATGCTTGGCGATGAAGCAACTGAAGCCGTTGCTGCGTTTGGCAGACTCCATAGAATCTCGAATTGCCTCAAATATGCTCTGTGCTCTCATTCTTCCACGAGGGAAATATACGTGGTGCATTGCATTGCGTCCACATAACCCTCGAAAGTTAAAACCACGTGGATATGGCTTGCACGAAATCATACCAACAAATTTCCAAAGAATAAATCGAATCATAGAATCCCATATTATAATAACTTCGGTCAACCTTTTCACGTGTGACTTCATGTAACATGTTATATATATATATACGATTGACTTCATGTAACACGTATATATATATATGTTCATTATATTAAATTAAAATAGTGATGATGATGTTGTGATGTGGATATAAATTTGGTTTATTCCAGAGATTACTTGGCTTGTTTATGAGTATGTGTAGAGAATGTAACTTTACACTTGAATGTTTTGTATTAATATGAAACTTTTATAAATACAAATTTGAATTACTTTTGGTTTTATCTTTGATTTTTCTTATCATCTAGGACTCTTTACATTTTTCTTAAATGATATTTACAAAATACTATAATCATTAGGATTATGGCATTCAACATTTCCTCACTTAATATGAAGGGTTATTTGTGAGTCCAAACCTCATTTTCAAATTTTCAAAAAAAAATTCGAGCACTTTGGTGAAGATGTCTGTATTTTGCTCATTTGTGGAACACTGTCTTAAGTGAATAGTCTTGGCTTCTACACGATATTGAATCATATGGTACTTTGTGTTGATGTGTTTGATTCAATCATGGAATCCAGGATTCTTGATCAACTTGATTGCATAAGTATTGTCAACTAGAAGTGAAGTAGAATTCGCTTGTTCCTCCTGCAAATCTTCAAGTATTTTCCTAAGCCACACAATCTCATTTCTTGCTTTTGCAACTGCCACATATTTTGTCTATGTTGTGGAATCTGTTGGAATTGATTGTTTTTATGATCTCTAGGAGACAACTGTTGGTCCAAGACTCATGAGATAGCCTAAAGTTGACACTCCATTTTCTTTATCCCTAACAAATTCTGAATCAAAATATCCAATCAATTTGACCTTCAAGTACTTGAACCCAAAATCTTGAGTTCCCTTCAAGTATTTTAGAACTCTTTTTTCTAGGAAATCAATGTCCTTCACAAGGTTTTTGCATGAACATGGAATGAATCCCAAGAACAAATGAAATATCTGGTCTAGTGGTGGTGGTAAGGAAGATAAGACTTCCCACAAGTTGTTTGTAAATGGTCGCATCATCAAATTCATTCACTTATGTTGATGTGAGCTTCAAATTCTGTTTCATTGAGGTAGAGAGAGGATTACACTCAACCATGTCAAACTTGTTCAACAATTCTCTAATGCACTTTTTTGGGGAGATGAATATGTACTTTAGATTTCGAATCACTTCAATGCCCAAGTAATAATGAAGATGTCCCAAATCTATTATCTTATATTCTTTCTATAACTCTTTTTTTATGGATGCAATATAGCTTCAATTGTTCCCTATTATCAATAGATCATCTACATACACTACAAGATACACAACAAATTTTCCAACTTTTTTGACAAACATAGTTGCATCATCAATATTGAAGTGCTTGAAATTCAATTTCAAAAGATACTCAATTAGTTTTTTATACCAGCCTTGTGGCGCTTGTTTTAAGCCATATAACGATTTGATGATCTTGCATGCTTTATGTTCTTGTCCCTTCACAACAAAATATTATGGCTAAGACATGAAAACATTATCTTTCAAGTCTCCACTCAAGAAAGTAGTCTTCACATCCATTTGATGAACTTTCCATCCATTTTGTGCTACCAAGGAAAATAGAGTACGAATGGTAGCCCATTTTTCTATTGGGGAAAAAGTCTCCTCGTAATCAATAACTTCTTTCTATGCAAATACTTTTTCCATGAACCTCATTTTTTTCTAGTCAAGTGAGCCATATGATTTGTACTTGTTTTTGAAGACCCACTTGCAGCCAATTGGTTTGGTTCCAAATGGAGGGTCCTCCAACTTCCACGTCCCATTCTTGATGAGATCATCATACTCCTTCTACATGGCTTCTTTCCACTCACCATGAAAAATGCCCTCTTCAAAGGAACTTGGTTCAAATTTAGTAAATAAATTCAAATCACAATCATGTGAAATGTCCATATCATCTACATCACCTGAATTTGAACTATTTACATCACCTCCATTTTGTCCAGTTGAATTTTTGGCTCCCATATTTTCGACCTCACCAAGATGAACAATGTCAAGTGTATTTATGATCCACTTTGTCGGACCTTTCTAAGATGGTCCAGGTTTCCCAGCTGATTGAGATGGTTCTGAATTCTCCTCAAGGCTTAGCCTTTCAATCCTCTCAATCACATCACCCAAATGAATTTCAGGTTTTGATGAAGTAGTTGAAAATTCTTCATGAGGGGGAGATGGTGCTTCAAAAGGAAATTCCATAGTTCAATCCAACATAGGGAACCCCCATTCAAGATGTGGAATCTCATCATCAAATTTGTGATATGTCTTTACATGACTGAACTTATCCAGATTATCAAGTTGTCTCTCAATAGTTTTGTCATTCTTGGAGGATTCAAGAAAAATCACATCTTTGGAAAGAACGGATTTCTTATTTACCTCATCATAAATATGATATGCCTTGGTGGTATTTGAGTACCCCAAGAAGATGCACTTTTGACTCCTTGCATCAAGCTTGTTTCTTTGCTCCTTAGGAATTAAGGCATAGTAGGTGGAACCAAATACCTAGAGATGCCTCATTGAAGGAATGTGGTCATACCACATTTCATAAGGAGTCTTATTTTCAAGAGCATGAGATGGAAACATGTTTTTCACATCAACTGCTCATAGAATTGCATTAGCCCAAAACATGATTTTTACATTTTTGAAAAACATCATGGAACAAACCATATTTATGGGAGTCATGTTAATTCTTTCAGCTACACCATTTTGTTGAGGATTATATGGAGCTATGATTTGATGTTTGATCCCATGTTGGTGTAGATAGTTTTCAAATTCATTAAATGTATATTATCTTCCATTATTAGTACAAAAAGATCCAATACGAGACTAAGCTTCATTTTGGATCCATACATGAAATTTTTTATAAATTTCAAAAGCTTGTGATTTATTTTTTAATAAGTAAACCGAACACATCCTGGTGTAATCATCAATAAAATACATGATATATTTATTATCAATAGCATATGGAACATCCATGGGGACACACAAATTAGAATGTATCAATCCAATTTTTCTACATGCTCTGGAAGTAGAATCATGAAAAGGTTGTTTGTCATGTTTTCCAAGGATACATGCATCATATTGCTTCAAATTCCTAGCAATAGTAGGAAAACCATAAACACTATTATTTTTCAAAAAATGAAGGCTATCATAATTAATGTGACCAAATCTAGCATGCTATAATAGAGTAGATGACATTTCACCTTCATCGTGATGAGAGAGGTATGTAGAATTTTGTGCATGAGTAGATGTCCCTTTCAACTTCAATTGTCTTCCATCTTAAACCTCATTCATTATGACCATGTTGTCAAAAGACTTCCTTATTTCAACTTGTTCCATCGAAGATATGAATAGAGTGGCATCGCTATCAAATGTGCACAAGAGATAACAAGTTCCTTGCAACGCAGGAATATAGAGCACATCATACTGAGGAAAATCCAAGAGTCTAGGCAATTTAATCCTAATGGTGCAATTCTTGAAGGTTTTAGACTTTATTTATGTACAAAATAAACTATGTCATCTACGTTGTCATTGAAATCTTTAAAGAAGTTTTTCCGGAAGGTCATGTAGCATGTTTTACATGTAACAACCTTAATTAATCCTTTAATAAATATTAGTTTAACTAAGTCTTCATAATTAATAAAAAAAGGGCTATGTTTGGACATGCCTTACATTACCCGTGTCAAGCAACCATGCATATCTCTAAAAAGAAAATGAAGTGTTAAATAAATATTCAGTTACTCCAATATTGCAATGGGAAACAATATAATGAGAAGATTCAGGTGCTTTACCATTTTCCAAATATGATGTTTTACCTTTGTCTTCTTTCTAATTTTGTTTGTCTATGATATTCTCGCATGAGATTCTACATGTCTTTGCTTCATATGATCCATTCTTTCTACAATGGTTACGCTGAATATCAGATCTCTCACCTTGGTTGTGTCTACCCCCTGCCTCTAAAATTACTTCTTCCACATCCTATTTTACTGTCTTCTCCTACAGAAGAATCATGTGATTGATTCTTCCATTTTTGAGCAAGGTACATGGTCTCACCAATAGGCTAAGCTTACTTCTTTCCAAAGGTGCTCTCATGTTTTGCAATTTTCTCCAACAAAGGGCCAAAGGTGATGGATTCCATTTGATCACTAGCTTGTAGGGATTCAAAGTACCAAGAATATGTAGTGTAGAGGGCCTTAATGAAGGTTGTGCGATGAATGTGTATATTCAATACAGCGGCACCAATGTCATGCATTATGGATTTGATCTCATGAGAAGCTAAATCCATGGAATCATCATTTTTCAGCTATAGTTTGAAGAGCTTCACCAACAATTGTATGAGTTCCAATTTTGAGTGAGAGTCATAGAAATCCTTCAATTTATTTAAAGAACTATAGGAGTCATTATTGGAAATAGTATGGCGGCTCAGCTCTTCACTTATTGTCACAACAATCACAACATATGCTTTTTTTTCTTTGTTATTCCATAAGGCACACTTCGTATTCGATGCAGGTATGGTTGGTCTACTACTCTTCCGCTGCCATTTTGATTCAATTTATCCTTCACAAACAACTTCTGCTTCACAAATTCCATCCCACAAGTCATTAAAGATCAAAGTGTGTTTGATTTTTCTATACCATTTTGGTTGATTTGTTTTTTTTCCGTTCAGCACCATGCCAATGATGGAGATGAGATAATGCATTTTCATAAAAAAAATCACTACAACAACAATAATATGCATTATGTGATTGATTCCAAAGGATATTTTCTTGATCAGACCATTGAAAAGTTCAAACCTTAAGAACTTCCAAAAAGGTACTCGACTAGAACAACTAGTCCACGTTGGCCAAGGTTTAAAGCACTGATATGGATTTATGAGTGCGAAATGAATAACAGACTGAATACAATAACACAAAGATACGGAGAACAACAATAGATATCCAGTGAACAATAAATTCTATTGAATAAATAAAATAGGATGAAATTGTAAAACTATAGAATTGAAAACAACTTGCTTGAATGGTGGTAGTTATCTCTGAGAAGAGATGTGGTTGCTATGCGCATCCGTCTGAGAAGAATTATTATAATGAGGATCTAGTGGTATTTTTAACATTACTCAGAATGCCAAAACCCTAGACATCCAAAAACCTAACCCTAGGAGATGAAACACCAAAAGTTATGTGGGCTCCGATGGGTAAATTGGTACCTCAATTTCCCGGGGTCGTAACTTTTGCATATCACCTATGTTTTAGGCGTGTGATATCCCATTGGAAAAGTATTTTAGAGAAATACAAATTGTTCCGTCAAAATCTGACTCCATATACAATTTGAATGTGGCAAGACAAAAAAAAACATTGTTAGGGCCCCAAACGACCCTGAAAGTACAAAAATATGTACTGACATGAAAATTTCCAAAATAATCCAGTTGGATTAGGTGGGAGGCCACCAATCTCCACCTGGACACTGTGTAGGGATTCAGACATCCCTTGAAGTGTAGAAATCACAATTACAAAGAATTATAGAAGAACACGATGAACTAAAAACTATCAAGAGGAGCCAGTTGGAATAGGTGGGTGGCCACCAATATCCACCTGGATCAATCCTCTTCCCCATCAGGTGAGGAAATTTATTTTGAATTTGGCTCCGGGTGAGCCACTTTCCTTGGTGTAGGATCTTCGCCACCTTAACAACTTGATAAAGTTGGATCCTCTTCTAGCGAGTGCCCTTGACCTGTGTGTCAACTATCTGATCAGTGAATTCATTTTCCATGCAATCAGGGTTGAGCTCTATTGGTATCAATTGTTTTGTGATCTCTAAGGTATCCAATAATGGTGGAAAGTATGGTCGGAGGAGGTCCACATTGAACACTAGGTGCAAGCCAAGGAAGGGGGGAGTGTTGAACTCAAAATCATTGTCACCCATAGCCTTGGTGATAGTGTAAGGCCCATAGAGAAGTGTAAGGAGCTTTCAATGGGGCCCTGTAAGGCGTTCTTTCTGAAAATTTAACCAGACCTTGTCTCCCACCTGAAACTTGTGCGGTACCCTGTGTTGATCATGGAGTTTCTTATACTTAGCATTGGCTTTCTGTAAAATCTCATGGACCTGTTGGCAGTTGTGCTGAATCTTCTCAATGAATATGGTGGCTTTGTTGGCCTCGTACTGAACATGGGAAGAATCTGTCTGTGTGGTTGCAAGAGGTAGTGCAACATCAATGGGACCCAAGGGTTGGAATCCTAACCCCACCTAAAAGGGGCTATGGTCGATGGATATATGGAGAGCCTTTTTGTACACTATCATCCCATGTACATGGATGCTTAGAGTTATACATGCACAGGATGTGCATAATCACCCGATTGACGACTTCTCTTTGACTATCGGTTTGAGGGTGGAAGGAAGTGGATTTAGTGAGCTTGGTGTCCAACAGTGACCAGAGACTCAACCAAAATGTGTTGAGGAACATGTTGTCCTGATTAGAGATGATGGTTTGTGGTATCCCCAAATGGACCCACACTCGTTCAAAGAAGAGATTGGCAGTATCTATCGTTGTGATTCTCTTCTTGCAGCCTGTGAGAATGGCCATCTTCAAAATCCTATCAACCACCACAAATATGAAATCATTGCTTGTCTTGGTGGATGGAATAATAGACATGTAATCCATCGAGATGGATTCCCAAGGATTCTCAGGAGTAGGTAGAGGGGTGTATAAGCCTTGCTTCTTGATGGTTGTCTTGGAAATGACACAGGTAGTGCAAGATATGATATACTTGCTGACGTCCTCTCAAAGTTTTGGAAAATAATTTTTTTTCTCTAGAACGACCACAGTTTTCTCCATGCCAAAATTTCCCACCATCTGACTGTAGTGAGCCTCCCAAATAAGCTTTGCATGCTCACTTGCAGGAACATAGAGATGACCCATATGGCATAACAGTCCATCCTAAATGTGAAAATATGTGACATTTGTGCCTGTACCCAAGACCTGTTAGGTGGTGGCGAAGTCAGGATCCTGTTGATAAAGTTGGGGCCACTTAGATGCCTCATGACCATAGGAATGGAGCACGGTGGTGAGTGCATCCACGAGAGGTCGACAAAGGTAGTGAGTGACACGATTTTTGCTCCCTGTCTTATACTTGATGTTGAGATGTAACTATTACAGGTATGTGGACCAATTTTTATGGCAGTCATTCTACAACGTCCCTTGTGTCTGTATGAACTGTAGAGGCTTGTGCCCAGTGTGGATGATTGTCTCCTTTCCTAGAATTTAATGTTTCCATTGAAGACGAACTTGCAAAATGGAATACATTTCCTTGTCATAGGTGGGGTATTTATGGATGGTATCTGAGAGTGTCTCACTATGGTATGTTACTGTATGACCGTGTTGAGTGAGAATTTCACCTACAACATAGTCAGATGCATCAGTCTTAATATCAAATGGTTGTTGAAGATTGAGTAAGGAGAGTACTGGAGTTGATCACAAGAGATGCTTCAGATCATCAAATGCTCGTTGTTTTTCCTTCCCCCGTGTGAAATTTTCCCTACCACCACCCTTGGTCACTTGGACGAGGGCCCATGCAATATGGGAGAATCCCAACAAAAATCGTCAGTAGAAGTTGGAAAGTCCCATGAAGCTCTAAAGCTCAGTTAGTGTGGTCGGGGCTGGCCAATCACAAATGACTTGGATCTTAGCTGGATCCACATGTACCCCATTCTCATCAACAATGTAGCCCAAGTATTGTACCCTGTTCATTCCAAAGGAGCATTTTTCCAAGTTGGCATATAGCTTGTGTTGTTGCAGAGTGATCAGAACCTGTTGAATATGTTGCATGTGCTCCTCCCAAGTTTTGTTGAAGATAAGGATTTCATCTAGATATACCACCAAAAAAGAGTTGGTGAAGGGTCTCAATACATCATCCATCAACCTCATGAAAGTGGATGGTGCATTTGTTAAGACAAAGGGCGTGAAAAACCATTCGAAGAGACCTTCTTTAGATTTGAAATTTTCCTTCCATACATTAGTCGGTTCGATGGGAACCTGGTGGTAGCCAGACTTTAGGTCAATCTTGTTGAATAAATTCCCCCCCCCTGAGTTGGTCAAGAATATCATCAATTTGTGGAATTGGGTACCAGTTCCTGATTGTGATTTATTGTAATACTCTATAGTCAATGCAGAGCCGCCAAGTCTCCTCTTTCTTTTGCACCAGTGCAATCGAGATTCCGCAAGGGGAGGAGTTGGGTTTGATGTGCCTCTTTTGAAGTAGCTCTTGGATATGACTCTTGATTTTGTGATTTTCCATCAACGAGTGATGATAGACTGGTCCATTAAGTAGAGGTGCATCGATGGTTAGATCAATTGGATGCTTGAGTTGGCAGTGTGTCGGTATCCTGGTGGGTGAGGAGAATATGTATTTGTACTCTTCCATGATCCTGTCCACTTACTTCTGCTGCAAAGAGAGGCTTTGTGTAGAGGCAACGAATGTGGCAGGAACCTCTTGCTTACTGTGAGTATGGATCACAAAGAAGATGAACTTCCTGGTTTGTGAAATAACCTTACTACATTGCTTAGCAGAGATTACAGAAATGGCGATAGACAAAACTACCTCTAGTATCCTATACAATTGTATACCCAAATTAATACTAACACTCCGGGGTCTAGACTCATACACAACATGTTGCTTCCACAAATATGGTTGTCCTAAAATAACATCACAAAATTCAAGGGGAGAAAAATCACACAATACCTCGTCTTTGAAGGGCTTGATGTCATAGGGAAGATGAAATTGTTGGTTGATGCGAAGATCTCTTCCTTGGAAAATCCACTCGATGGTGTAGGGCTGCGGGTGCAGTGTCATCGAAAGGTACAATTGCTTGATGACCTCTGCTGAGATCAAGTTATTCTAATTGCCGCTATCAACAATGAAATGAAGAAGATCGCCCTTTACCCACATCTGTGAGTGAAAGAGGCATTCCCCTTCCTCTGGTTCATTTGGCTAGACTTTGGTGGTAGCGACAATGGAACTGGGTTCAGCATCGATAATATACTTCCCTCCTTCTGGACTTTATTTGGATTCAAAATCTTCCTCTGACTCGAAATATTTCAGCTTGACCACTAGTGGCTTCTTGGAGCGACATTTTTCGGTGTTGTGACAAGGGATTTTATGGTATTCACACCACTTTATTGTGTCCTTATTAGACTTATCATTACCCTTCTTTTGTTATGTCTTGGATTGGTTGTCCTAAGAGTGGCCATCTTTTCTCTATCCCTTGTTTTGTGGGTAGGGTCCACCTCTTCCCTGCTTCGGCTGTGAAGAGTTTGCAGATCCAAACTCTCACCTCTTCTGCTTAAATTTCTACTCTATCTTGACAACATATCTATAAGCCACACCTAATGATGTGATATACAAAAAATCTATTTCTATTTGAATGTATCTATGCAAAAAACCGCGGTATTTGAGCACTAGATGTCGTTCAAAGTCTTTGATACCCAATTTGGTGCGTAGGTTATGGAAAAAATTGGTGAAATCTAGTATTGCATGGTCCATTTCCTAATGTAACGTGGTCCATATTGTGTATTGGTCCTTGTAGCTTACAAAAAGGTAGTATTGTTCTTTAATGGAATCCCTGAAGGAATCCTATAACACCTTGTTTCCCCTAGTCTGTAAAAATAACTATATTGGCCAAGAACTATGGCAAACTCAAAGACGTGAATGTTTGATTTGACAGACCTTTTTATGAAAGGTCGATGAATGTAAATTATGTTATAAATATGTGTTGCATGGATGCTGGGAGGGGGATGTGCTAAAAGAGACCACGATGGATAATGAGAGGTGGTGGAAGGGACCTGGAATGGTTGCGTTAACTTCCACTCAGCCAGTACCGTACTGGTTTTACTTGCTCAAAGACCAAAGCTACTCTCTGACCCCGAAATGGATTTCCTGTCAGATTGGTAGGTGGGGAGGCTCCTCAAGATTTAATGAGGAGATGGGGGTGAACCGCCCATCCGTAACAACTCCTAGACCTGACCACGGATGGGAAAATTTGTGCCGCACGCAATCTTGCAGAGAAAAGGCAAGAGAGGAAGTGTGGTAAGGAGGGGGGGGGGGGAGGAGGAGAATGCGTGCGACAGGGATCGCGGGGAAGAACTGGAGAAACTTCGAAAACACAGGGATTTTTGAACAGAGGGGAAGGAGAGTAACCTTCGTCCTTGACTTTCGTTGAGCCGGAAGTAGAAAATTGAACCTCAAGCATCGTGGTTTAGCTTGGGGGTGGCTAGTGGTAAATCCATTTGGAGTCATTGATCCTACAGTTGGGTGGAAACGAGCACCCCTCTCAGGATTTGCATCACGTCCAAAATTTCTGATAAGTTCTATGTCTTACTTTTGGAATTGAATGTCACAATCGCATGCTCATTTTTATACGCTCATAAATAGTTTATGTATAGAAGTGTTTGCCTTGTGTTATGATTAGAAATAATGGATGCATGCTTATACTGATATAACTACAAATCGGTTAATGTATAGAATGTATGAGTTCAGGATACGAGTCTGTTCCCCTGAGGATTGACCCATCTAACTTGACTCGTGCTATGCCCTGGTTCATCCTCCCGAAGGAACCTTTTTCGAGAAAGTTCCCTCACATTCCAGAGTCGGAGTGAATCCCTTGAAAAGACTACCATTGTAATAAATCCGTGAAATCCTGGTACACGAAATCCCGATATGAAAAACCCTAAAATGGTTTAGCATGAATAGGTTTTGGTGTTTCGGTGTTTCGGCACCCGGGAAACCCAAGGGAAAGTTCCCTTGTATTCGCCAGTCACGAAACCCCAATATGTGAAACCCCAAAATGGTTTAGCGTGAATAGGTTTTGGTGTTTCGGCGTTTCGGCACCCGACAAACCCAAGGGAAAGTTCTCTTGTATTCGCCAGTCGCGAAATCCCGATATGCGAAACCCCGATATGCGAAACCCCGAAATGGTTTAGCATGAATAGGCTTTGGTGTTTCGGTGTTTCGGCACCCAGGAACCCCAAGGACGAGTTCCCTTGTATTCGCCAATCACGAAATCCTGATATGTGAAACCCCAAAATGGTTTAGCGTGAATAGGTTTTGGTGTTTCAGCGTTTCGACACCCGGGAAACCCAAGGGAAAGAACCCTCGTCTTCGCCAGTCGCGAAATCCCGGTACACGAAACCCCTATGCGCTCTGTGAATGAGCCCTAGGTCACTGGACAGGGTCTTGTGGTAGGGAGGAGGAGTCTCGAAAGAATCTAGACCACCCATTTGTAGGGATGCTAGGTGAAGATCTAAGGCCACCAGGGTTCTGGACAACAGAGGAATAGGAGTGAAGACCTCGCCAGAAATCCCGAAAGGTAGAGTGTCGGGATTTAATTAGGGTCGTTGATCAAGTCGATGATCTGGACCATAGATCCGGACGATACCGAGCTTTCGGTTCTGGGGATTTTAAAGGGAAAGGAGGAATGCTTGCATCTCGATTTCCCAAATCACAAAACCCCGAAAGCATTTAGAGGAACAGTGCTAGGTCATAGGACCGGTTGTATGAAAAGCGGCCCAAGGGAGGAGCTAAGGATCTGTTAGACCCTTTCGGGTTTCGGCATTTCGAAAGACAGAGAACAGGGGAATGCTTGCATCGCGATTAACTGAATCACGAAAACCATAAGCGCCTTTTTGGTAAGGTCTGTGGTCATAGCCAACGATCACATGGGGGAGCATAAGGGAAGGGAGGGTATGTGCTAGGCCCCATAGAATTTCGGGGATTTTGTCCCTCGAGAAAAAAAGGCGAAAAATCTTAGTTTCCGTAGTGGGTGTGTGACGAATCCCATGTGGGGGAGATCTTAAATATTGTATATTCCTTTATGGACCTTTTCCCAGAGTAAGTATCACACCCATCCTTAACATGGGGGATGGCCTTAAGGAGTGCAAAAGTAATCGTTTCCCTGTCGAAAAAATTGTGGACCGAAAAGTACCCTTTGAGAAGATTCAAACATTTATCTACAACATCTACATCTATTAGTCCTTCAAATATTGGAATATCAAAATTTACTTGTACCTTGAAGGGGGTTGCAAGGCCGCTTTATGAAGATGCGTCTCCTATGGCAGCCACCGAAGGATCTGTGAAAAGTTTTCCATCATTTCATTCATTTGTCAAGCAAGGGCTTCCTAGAACAACATTTTAAAAGGATATCCTGCTCCATCATATTTCTTCTCATCCCCCATGGGTTTTTTTCGGGCTTGATGCGACCAATCTTGCAAAGGCTCGATTGGTTTGTGTCCCAACTTCTTGTACCCATATATTGTCGGGGACTTGCACAAAGAAAAATAAATGAAGAGAAGACCACTTGCATACCACTGATATGGATTTATGAGCGAAACGAAATGAATAACATAATGAATACAATAACACATAGATATGGAGAACAACAAAAAATATCCAGTGAACAATAAATTCTATTGAATAAATAAAATAGGATGAAACTGTAAAACTGTAGAACTGAAAACAACTTGCTCGAATGGTAGTAACTATCTCTGAGAAGAGATGTGGCTCCTACACACATATGTCTGAGAAAAATGGTTAAAATGAGGCTCCATAGGCCTTTTTAGCATTACTCATGAATGCCAAAACCCTAGACATCCAAAAACCTAACCCTAGGAGATGAAACACCAAAAGTTATGTGGGCCTCGATGGGTAAGTTGGTACCTCAACTTCTCGGGGTCGTAAATTTTGCATACGACCTCCATTTTAGGTGCATGATAGCCCATTGGTAAGGTCTTTTAGAGAAATACACATTATGATGTAAAACTTTAACTACGTCTATAGTTTGACTATGGAAATCCAAAAAAACATTGTTTAGGGCCCCAAAACGACCCTGGAAGTACAAAAAGATGTAATGACATGAAAAATTCCAAAATAAGCCAGTTGGATTAGGTGGGAGTCTAATAATATCCAATTAGACATTGTGTAGGGCTTCAGACAACCCCAAAAGTGTAGAACCCACAATTACAAAGAATTGCAGAAGAATGTGTTGAACTAAAAACTGTCAAAAGGAGCCAATTGGAATAGATGGGTGGCCACCAATATCCACCTGGATCAAGAACCTTCCATCCCACCTCCCTAAGCTAGAATTGATCATCCTTGATATTCATCCTTCCAACATCTTCTATTTCCCCCAAAGCCAATATGATGTCCCTATATAAAGAGCCTCCAAACTGGTATCTGCTCAATGATGAGAATCCTAGAAAAAGGGGTTGAGGAGTTATTGAAGGCATATGGGTGAGTAACTAATAGGAGTGGGTAAATATTTGAGGAAATAAGAGTGATAGATTTAGTTTATATCCATGTTACAGATTGTCAACCAGATATACTTTCTATCTTTGCATTTGTTTTTGTTTTTTTCCATAGAAGCCACGAGATCCCATTCTGTCCAAGTGGGTATTGAATAAATATACTTGAAAGCATTACTAAGGCCCTGAAACTAAATATTGATTTCATTTTATGATATGGGAGGGGAATATCAAAGGAATATTAGTTACCATTTTATTTGTTTTCTTTCGTTTTTTTCTTAAGGAATATGGGAAGAGGCAAATTCAAGGGCAAGCTCTCTAGGCACATGCACTTCTCAACAATTGGACAAATATGTGCTAGGACTTCTGCCAAAACTTATCGATTTAGGTAGGAAGAAGATAATATTGAAGAGGATGAGTTATATTTGAATGTGTGTGTGAGGAAAATGAATGAAGTTTTAGATACTTTATTTTGAATCATGTTGAAATTGTTGTATTTTGAGGTTGTCGAGAGTGGGAGGAAGTGAAGATGGAGCCAAAAGAGGAAAATATATTTCATAGATGCAATATATCTCATAGGAATTTATGTACGTAGGAGACAGATCTACAAAAAGATGGACAAACTTATACGAAGATGAACATCTCTACACATGAAAGGAGGGAAATCATGGAGTTAAACCTACTCTGATACGACTATCAAGCTAGGTATGAGAAAAGAATGTAATCCCACACTTGAATTATTTGCATTAACATAAAACCTTCATAAATACAAATTTAGATGACGTTTGGTTTCATCTTCCAAATGACTCTTCATATTTCTCCTAAATAATACTTACAATGATATTTACAAAATACCATAATCACGATGATTAGGTATTGAACAATTTTAAATTATTTTTTTATGTTAAAAAAACTTTAAAAAGCGAATTCGTAAATCACCATAGTTTTGGTGAGTTAAAATGTTAGGAATGTTGTTATTCTAAAAAATATTTTGAAATTGTTATTTAATGTGCATTCTAAGACAAGGTGTTTTTCATTTTCAACCCTCTTAGTATGACAAAGATGAGAGATTCTCCCGACCCACAACGTTTTAAGAATTGTCCAATTCCCTGTTTCACTATGGATATCATGTGAGTTTGTTCTTATTATAGCAATGTTGATTTCTTATTTATTCTAGTCAAAACAAAGAGATACTTTTGATCTTCTAGATTAAGTTCGATCACCTCCTTATAATATATTAATTTTCTTCTATATTTTAATTCTTTATCGTACCACAACTTCTCCTTAAATTTAGATGTCATAATATTTTTAATATTATTGATACTTTGCAGAATGACCTATTCCTTTATTCCCTAATGATTTAGCCAAGACCTGACATCTTTATGCCAACCGCGCTTGAGCCACAAGTTGTTTTGACTTGAGTTTGAATCAATCCTAGGAAACCTCTTGTCTTCCATGTTGTTTATCTTGTTCTTATGCATTAGGTACCTAGTGATAATCATTCTCTCAATGGAGGAAAGGATTACTTATTTGAAGTGGATATGATATGGTGTATTGGATTTTATTTTGAGATTATAAGTTATACAGAGGGATGATTTTAAGGATGGAAATTTATTTGAAAACGTAGAAACCTTGGCGAATCTTACTAATCCTTCATATGCCAACTATAAATGTTTGGCTATATTTTTGTAAAAATATTCAAATTTCTAAGGATTTTATATAGTTTTTATCAAATTTTGGTGGTTTCTAAGTTAAAATAATTTTATCCTATAGAATTTCGGCGAATCATTTTTAAAATAGAGAATCTCATTTTTGGAAAAACCATGGAAAATTAGCCCATGAGCGAAATTTAGCCCCTAAAATCATCTATGGTTATACAACACTTTTGGAATTTCTTTATCATCCTCCACGATTCTCTAGAGATGATGCAACCCCAAAATTTACAACCATATAAGATATATAGGAGTGAGAAGAGTCTCTAAGAGGAGTTTCTTCTTATCCCATAACCAAAGTTCTATTGATTTACAACTATTTTCAAGTCCATAATAAGCTTTCCAGCTTCCATTTATCCTTTTATTAATGCTATAGTTCCATTTAAGCTTGTGATGAAGATCAATTCCAATATATTTGTATGAAGTAACCTCCTCCAAATTGTTGTTGTCATACATGAAATTAGCATAACTGATATTTTTGGATTTAATTATCATATCCTTCATTTTCTCAATATTAATAGTCACACCTATACTGGAGCATAAATCATTAATAATTTTTAGTTGCTTGTCGGGAATCCTCATAATAAGAACAATATCATTGGTGTAAACAAGAATGATGATGACTATACCAACTAGATTTGAGATAACACAAACAACTTCTTCAAACAACCCTCTAACTTGTAATTGTATATTACAAAAATTGGTAGGCGATAGGTGACAACCTTGTTTAACTCCTATATTATAATTAATTTCTTCCAACTAGCCCTCGATGTTCTTAAACTTGGAAATAACATTCTCTTACAAGATTATCACATTAGTGTATACATAAAATTTGTATTTAATATATTATATATGATATATTTGTAAGGAAATTGGTTAACGACCCAAGACTAAGAGGCATTTGGCAAGAGTGAAAGTCTACCCCCTTATGAATTATCAATGGATTATTTTAGGTGGATAAGTTTTTTTTACACATGATGATGTAGGTGATGTAGCTACACATTGAGGTCTTTATATTGTGTTGACAAAGGCTAGACTAGTAACCATTGTTGTAAGTTTTCCCCAACTTTGGAAAAAAATGATATGTATTATATCATAGGTAAATATATTTCATATGATATAACTTTATTTGTAAGTATTTAAATCATTGTATGGATAAAAAATTGATCAATATGCACCATGAATAAGGACAAAATATCGACCTTTACAGTCCCAAAAATTTCTCTACACCCAATCCACTAATAACTTTGGAGGACCATACATTAGTGAAAATAAATATAATACACCTAGAAAAGAATAGAATATACATATGTGAGATCACAAATATTTCTCTTTTAGTCTTTTTCAGAGCATAAGGGGAGTTTGAAATGTGCTTGATAGGCTTTGGCAAAAGAAGAAAGTAGAAATTGATACCTTTGTGATGTGTTCCCTAGCCCAACAAGGGTTTTACCTCACAAAGGGGCATGATGTGAACATCTAGGTGATGTGAATACGTGAAGAAGTTGAAAATCTTATGAAAGATCTAATGGAGTGCATAAACCCCAAGGAAAGTATTGTTTCTATGAGTAATATGGTATTGTTGGTTACTAGAATTGTTATATTTTCTTGGGGATGATTTTATGGTGGGTTTCTCTCCAACTCACAAAAATGTTCATGAAAAGCTTGGTTTTATTGTCTTTATTGAGAGTATTATGTGGGTTTACCCCATGTTCGATATTATCATGGATTGTCTCACCAATTTTTTGAAACAAGTCTTACATGACAGATGTTTGATAAAATTTCTACCTATCAAGTTTTTAATGCATGACAAGTGTTTGACAACATGTATGTGTGTCAAGTGTTGGAAGAAATCCCTATTCAACAATTTGTTGTTGAAGGTCCTCATACCAAGACAAAAGTTTGAAATATGATGAAATATCTCTTTGGGAAGTCCTTATGCATGTGAGTGAATTTTAATCGGATTTAACGCTAAAATTAGGGCATATTATAGGGAAACTCATTGCCCAACAATTCCTTCTTTATGAGGGTAAATAACCGGAGGACCTCTCTCAGTTGGTTGATTATCATATTGAAAAATATTCAAATATTATCTTGGCACTACGATTGTGTGGAGGAGTGGTGAGTACTAGGATGTCTTTTAGGGATGCAGTAAAAATAAAATCTACCTCTTTTAGATCTTCTCATACATCTAGAACCTATATAGTGGAGAATGTTAGGGTGTTGATTGTGGAGATTATAGCACCATAGGTCACAAATATACAATCCTTAAAGGAAACAAATGCGGTTATTCTATTATTCAATGGGTATTGGCCTCCTACATTGGCATTGTTCTAGAGGATTCATATGACTTGGTCTAATAATTGTAACATCTCCTTATGTTCCAACATATTTTTTATTATTATTAAATTATATGATCATGTTGATTATTAGTAGGCATTTGAGGAAGGTCCCTATTTTTGTGGAATCATGGGATTTTTATAATCCCTTGGCTTCCAAATTTTGATCCTATCACTATGTCCATTACCTGAATGTCAGTTTGTATTTTTATTTCCAATTTTCCATTGCATCTTTGGTATCTATAAATTTTTGAGGATGTTGATAATACTTTGAGAACTTACATAAGTTTAGATCTTAAGAGAGTTGTAATGGGTTTATGTGCATATGTGCATCTCTGTGTTGATATAGACCTTAGTAAGAGTCTTTTGGAAAAAAATGATTTTTAGATAGAAAATTTTTAAATACACATAGGTGTTGGATTATGGGAACTCGACATTCAGGAACATGATATGCCATATTTTGGGAGATTTACAAGCTACTTTTCCCCATGCGCAAGATCATCCTCCCAAGAAAAATGGACCAAATAAAAACCAAAGAGATGGAATGTTCTGGAGGAATTGAGTTTGGATACTAACAATGACGATAATGAGATAAATTAGCAATCAAATACTAACATTGATCAAAATGAGGTAAATCAGCAACTAAATACTAACATTGATTAGAATGAGGTAAGCCAACAACTAAATATGTTGGAACATCTCTTTATGTTCCAACATATTTTTCTTATTATTCAATTATATGATTATGTTGATTATTAGTAGGCATTTGAGGAGGGTCCCTAGTTTTGTGGAAGCATGGGATTTTTATAACCCCTTGGCTCCTAAATTTTGATCCTGTCACTATGTCCATTACCTGAATGTCAATTTGTATTTTTCTTTCCAATTTTCCATTGCATCTTTGGTATCTATCAATTTTTGAGGATATTGAGAATACTTTGAGAACTTACATCTTTAGAGAGTTGTAATGGGTTTATGTGTGTATGTGCATCTCTGTGTTGATATAGACCTTAGTAAGAGTCTTCTGGAAAAAAACGATTTTTAGATAGAAATTTTTTAAATACACGTAGGTGTTGGATTATGGGAACTCGACATTCAGGAACATGATATGCCATATTTTGGGACATTTACAAGCTACTTTTCCCCATGCTCAAGATCATCCTCCCCAGAAAAAGGGACCAAATCAAAACCAAAGAGATGGAATGTTATGGAGGAATTGAGTTTGGATACTGACAATGAGGAGAATGATATAAATTAGCAATCAAATACTAAAAATGATCAAAATGAGGTAAATAAAAAACTAAATACTGACATTGATTAGAATGAGGTAAGCCAACAACTAAATGAGTTGATTGGGGACTCGACTCTTTTATCAAGGGATAGAATAGAATAAATGGATAGAGGACTTTCCTCCTTGAGGGAGGTCATGGTTTCTATAGCCCCTCTATGTGGAATGAAAAGACATTATGACACTAAGAGTTCTTCTTTAGATAAGGAATTGGTTCCTTCTAAGAATCCTAATCTCATTCCATTTGACTCACATTTAGTTACCATCACTCCTTCAGTAGAGTGGTAAAATCTTAAAAATAAGATGGGGAAAAAGGGAAAGAGTGAGGATTATTTTTTAAAGGGTAAGAAATGACATGTATATTAATTATATAATTTTAGTTTTGTAAGCGTGGTATGCACACATATTGTTGTAAGTGAAATGTTCTTTTGTACTTTCTTTTACTTGTATTGTTCTTTGAGCACTTAAAGAATGTGATTTCCATTCTATAATGGAATATAAATTGTGTTTTTTTATTCAAAAAGAAAAATAGATTTCCACTCAGTTTCATTTCTAGATAGTGCAATAGCCAACCATGTTATTCATTACATAACAATGAAATTCCATTGGAATATTTCTAAGTAGGGTATCACTTCTACAAGATGGTTCGTAGTAGACCCATGTTCTCTAACTTTTCTAGCTAATTAAATTGTAGTCAACTAGCCACAAGCTAGTTGAATATATGTATATATATATAAAATGAAGGGGACATGTTGGGAAAATGGAGGAAGAAAAGAAATTAGGTTAAATCAAATCGAACTAAGGTATGAGGGAATGAGACCTACAATGAAGAAACAATTCCTCCCATTAGTAATATAGATAAAGCTACCTCTTCCCATGGGATGTAGAAGAATCCAAGGAACTAGCTCAAAAAGCATTCATAGGATACTTTTTCTAGTAAAAATCCCATATTTCTTAGTTGGTTCCCTGGATCAACATAGTTTGGACGATGATGGCTAGATGTAAGGACCATATTTTTGGACTCTTCAATGGGATTTGTACTCTTTTTTCTTTCCTCTTTGAAAGTGAATTTGATTAAAATATTGTTTTCAAAAGAGGTCATTGAGTTTTTCACAAATTTTCCTTGGTATTAAAAGAATGAACAAAATCTTTTAACTCCAACATTGTAGTTCAAGATGAGATCTTCATATGTGTGAAACTTCTAGGGATGTCAATCTATTTTTAGGATGTTAGGGTTATGAGGGTTGATGTGGAGGTATTGGGAAGTTTTTACCATCCTACTTCCAAAAACAAAGTCTTTGAAGGGATTTTATAGATTTTGTTTAGGTTATCCACTAATGGTGGGTTGATTGAGGAACTCATTTTTAATGTAGATAAGGATAAGAGAGGTCATATTATCAATTAAATAATTTCCTTGGAGGTGAACTAGGCACATTGGAGGTGAAGGAAAGACTCCCAAATCCAAATCTAGTTCATAGTATGTAAGAAACCCCAATCTTTGGTAATTAGGATGCCATGGATGGTGAAACTGGGGATCAATTCTCCTCAATGCAATTCACTATGCAAATTGTCAATCAATATCATAAATTAAAACCTTCCAGGTCATTATAAGAGAGACATATAAGGCTATGTTTTCCGAGCTTGTTTCTACACTTGTTTTGGTTGATGCTTAGAATGAAGAATTGCTCAAGGTGCCATCTACTTCAACGAAGGCCACAACTAGTCGCAAGGAACATTTCCCCTCCTTTATCAATTTGTTATGAATCCAAATCTGGGAGTTGTAAAGTGGGGCTACTACATGAGGTCAATCCTCCCCACCTATCTCTGGCTGTTAGAGAACATAGAGTCGAGTCAAACATAGGTAAGTAATTATTGTTCAATTTTGGTGTTTGGATTTAAGCCTAAACTATGTGAGGATCATGCCTTGTTATTCAGATTACTATATGGTGATCCACATGTGACTTGGGATGATGATGGCTTCTCTTGGAGTCATGTGAATGGTCTATGATCAAGGAAAGGCATTTTTTTCTTTCAAGATTTCACGAAGGCATAAGATTTCACGAGGGCATTATGTAAAGTTTGATTTTTTAATAAAATAATTTTCTTTTTTTAAATACAATTTTATTATATATATATATATATATATATATATATATATGTATATGATGATGATGATGATGACTAACGTCCAATAAAACCAAATTGGTCTATCGGATTTTAAGAGGGTAAGTGATTATGAGGGTAGATCACCATACTTTTGTTGAGTTAAGAGGTTAGGAAGATTGGTAGTGTGACAAATATTTTAAAAATGAAATCTAATATGGGTATAGGATCATATTTTTCATCTTTTATATATATATATATATATATATATATAAATAAATAAGTTTTTATATATAAAGTTTATTTCTTATACACATACTAATATATGTGTAGAGAATGAATGGTGTAGAGGAATGTCATTGTGATGGATGGGTTGAAGAGTTTCAGGAATCCATTTGTTTCCCTTCCACGTGGATCTTTTCTAAGGAAAATTTTCAAATAACGTCTTTGTAAGTTTCTATAGAACATTAGCAACGACTAATTACAACAACCCAAGCCTTCGATATATATTGATGGTTTTGTCCTGCAATAAAACATATTTATATATCGATGGTTTTGTACTGCAATAAAACATATTTATATATCGATGGTTTTGTACTGCAATAAAAAAATATTTACCATATGGTAGATGTTTTAAATGATCACATATGGTAGATGTTTTAAATGATCACATAAGCATTGAAATACAACAATATTTTAAAATTGTTTTCTAGAGCATGAACTACAGGGTAACCATCAAAAGTTTACCATCAGAATTTACAAATCTCGTTAAGGAAAATAACATCAACATGTTTCCCAAATCACAATAATGATATGCTTGAACTGATGGATATCGTTTTAGCGTTGTGAATGTACTTATCACGCTAGTGTTATGATGTAGCGATTTAAAACACTACATCAATTTTTGTTTATAGAAATATTTTGTAAGCCTACCACTATCTACTCTCCCCATATCAAGCCACATGTCACTTGCATAATGAATTGTGCATGTATGCCAAAACATCATTGAGCTAGGAGGTAAGGAAAGCAATTTTCTATTGTGCATGCATGCCAAAACATGAGTGAGCTAGGAGGTAAAGAAAGTGATTTTCTCTATGGTAGAAGCAAGCTTTCTGGATTAGAACATAATTTCCATCCTTTCTATGTGGTTCAACCATTCTTAGGAATCATTCAATAAGAATGTAATGTCAAATTCAATTTGAGAGACAGGATTTTTAGTTTTCTAAATTAATATCTTCACTACTCTTTCACTGTGAATTTATTTGGTTTTCCTGAAATTTTTGTTGTAGTAAACATTGACGCATTTTCTAAAACGGTTAAATTAAGAAATGAAAACCTTATCCCAACAAATTGTAATATTCACAATGAAATTCCAAATCCTTGTCATAAATCATATGCCGAAAAGTAAAACCCAAGACAAGAAAACCCTAATCCAAACCAAGAAAATGGAAACCACCATACTAGACAAGTAACTTCTCCCTTACCAATAATAGAAATTCTAAAATTCTTCAACAATTGGATTGCTAGTTAAAAGGACTAAGTGACACATTTAGAGGGACTAATGACCAACGAAATTCTAAAATTATTCAACAATTGGATTGCTAGTTAAAAGGATTAAGTTCTATATTTAGAGGGACTAATGACCATGTATGTTGGGCCCTCATTTTGATTCTCATAGATGACATGTTGTGGTTGAAGGGAATGACATGGTCGCATGATTTGAACATACAAAAAACATACAAGTCATGCCACTTGAATTCAAGACTATTAATAGCATTAAAGAATATTGGTCATGGAGGGAGACAAGAACTACAATAGAAAGTGAGATTCCAAGTGATCGAGGAGTTGAGTGGCAAATGAGTGAAGACACATGGGAAAAGAAGAAGAAGATATGATCTAGGTCATAAATAAGAAACTGAAAGTATACTAGCAATTTCTTGATTTTGAATGTATCTTCCCACCCTTGAGTGCATTAATATAATTGTAAAGGCCTTATATTCTCAAAGGGTTGATTCCCCCTTGGTCATATATCTTGTTCATGTATGTTAATTGCAAATTAATTAGTAGATTGTTAGTTGAGTTCTAGCTATGTTCATGTCATTGTCTCATGACTGATGAACTATTTTGTAATTATGTATCATGTTATTTTGGAGCTAAATCGAATGAGACCCCCCTTTCAAAATTTAGTTTTCTTACATTGTATGGTGATGATGTCTTTTACTATTGTTCAGTGTTTGTGATGCCTGATAGCAATAATTAGATTACATGGTTGTTGCATTATTAAGTTGGTTGTTCCATGTTCTTTTAACCATTGGTTGGTTTTCTCTATTCTTTTCTACAACTTCTCTAACTTCTTCAATTATGCTTCTATGATTCCCTTTTCTTCAATCTCTCTACTCAACATTTCAACTTTTCAGGGAATCTCTCTTATCTTATTCAACCAATGCTTTTTAGATATTTCACCATGCTTTAAATCTTTCTCTTCTTTATTTTGAGTGTGCACCTCCTCAATGATTCCTTCTACATTTAGATACTATTACTCTGGATCCATATTAGGTTATCACCCAATGCAAGTGCTTGTGTTACTATGACTATTGGGTTAAAAGTAATATAGTCTTCTTCTACCAAAAAACTTTCACCCAGGTTGTGATTTCCTTCACCAACCTTCCATGAGATCCTTTCTTGAACTATTCTTCCTCTCTTGAAAAAAAATAGTTCAACTCCACTATGATCTCAATAGTATAGACTTATGTTGTAGTCTTAAACCAAAAATAAATAACTCATATTATCTCACGATCAAACATCTATAATGGAATAATATTCTTCCATTGGATCTCTCTTCTCCTCTTCCAAGAAGGTTTTAGATGTTCTCCCAATCTAGTCAACCATTCAAACAATTGCACCAAAAATTCTACCCAAAATACCTCTTATGTATAGTTGTGGTTATCATGCAACCAATGTGACTGGTATCCCATAATGTACTTCTTCTCAAAGAGGTTTATTTTCCTAAACCACCAAACTTACACATAGCTTTGGGTCAACTTTCCAGTCATGGTGTGAGAATTGCATACACATCATGAAGGGTCCTCATCATGGAACCAATTGTTGGCTCAATTTTATATCATGGTCCACATCAATGTCCAATAAAGTGGGTTTGTTGTAGTTTAGGTGCTAGCATTTTTCAATGCCTGTAACGTTGGAAGGTGTCACCCAAAGTGTCATGCCGAGACTTAAGTTTGTATAGGGCTCATACATTATGACTACAAAAACTAACACCCATCTCAATACTCCTACATCCATGTTAACTATTATTCATGCATTTAACTATCAAACCACAATTATTCTCTATCTATATAGTGTTTAAACATTGTCATATCAAGAATCATCCCTAAATTCACTCATCATTAATTATATCAATCTCAAATTAAATTCACTCACCATTAATTATATCAATATCAAATTATCTCTTTGAGATATGAGTGCACTAACAATTTCAACAAACATTCTCATAATACTAAGGAAAATACAAATGAATTATTAACCCAACAGTTTATTGAGGGTCTTCTAGCCTTGACCAAAGTACTACTTATGTAGCAGAAGTGGATCACCTAGTGGGAGGCCTTTGGTGAGTTCAAGTATTACAACAATAAAYGTTGTTAAATATCAAGAATCACACTTAAATTTTCAACCAAGGTAATCATAGATGTGAAGTATTTTGTACAGTTTATGCAAYTTTCAAGTTTAAATAAGAGCTATAGAATGAATTGTGTGTTATGTTCTTTTTAAAGAATAGAAATTGTATGATTTATGTGCGAATACATACAATAGGTAGCTATAACTCTATAGTAGAATTATTCCATGGATATAATTCCTTACGTCTTACTGGATGGTAATACAAAAACCTACAACATCATCAAAATTAAACAACATTGATGAAAGCAAAGTGAAATGTAAGAGATTCAATGCTACATAAGGAACTATATACTAAATAAAAAATCCTTGCCAAGAAATCAAACTATTCTACAGTGCAGTCAATCACAACAACAAATCTTCTACCAAACATAGGTTTATGATATGCCAGTGAAGGAATCAATCACATTAAGAAAAATATTATAGCTACAAAAATGAAATCATCCACACCATAAATTACACATGCAATGCAAAACAAGTATAAAGATGCATTTAGTAGCAACCTCTCAAAGAAGGCCCTACTTGGTGATTAGTAGTAGATCCCTTCTCTTTATATTGAATTAGATAAGACAAATAGTAATCTTTTATTTCACCAAAAACTTGAATATTACAAAATCTAATATGTAGCTCTCTAAGCATAGTTGTAAGAAAGTTTTATAACCCATGATGTCTACCCTAACTAAGTTGTAGATGAGAATATTTATACTAAGAGAGTTTTGGATTCTTACAGAGGAATTCCAGACTATGCATTATAGTCTTACCCCTAAATTCACCATTTTTATCCTCATTAGTTAAGGTGGCTTGTTGAGGAATGAAATCCTAGGGTGCATGATCCATATTTGGCATGGAAACAAGTGATATGTTGGAGATTCCATGGTGCCACCTTCCTCTTGTTTTTCCACATTAAATGGGACATTATAGAGAGTACATCCATATCCCTCCTTCACGATATGGAATAAGTGGTCTACCAAAGAATCCATGGCTCCACTCATCTCCTTGGTTTGTTGTTTTAAATGGGTTGTATTAGAGTTCCTACTCCCTTCTCAAGATGCTTCATTATGCACCATGCCTTTGCAGTCTTCATTATTTCCTTGTTTATATTTTTGTGGAAAACCAATTTGTCCTTTAATCCTTTGTTAGTGAAGTGTTTCCTTCCTAATCAAATTGACAGATGCTTATTGGTTGTAAAATTGGAAGGAAAATGGTCACTACTTGTCCTTTCTCTTGACTGTAGCTAGGATAGGTGTCAAAGGTGAAACTAAGGTTGAAAAAGAAACAAAATAACATGTTCCACAACTATAGAGGTGAAAGATACAAAAATAAAGAATTATCAAGAACATAATACTCATATGCAACATGAAAACTCAAGCATTCTCATAGAATAATATCATAAAATGTTACCAAAATAAACCAACACTAGATATTAATTAACACATTGTCATTACCTATATAATTCGTCATTTTAGTATATATCAAAATGAATAATGGATAGGGGTAATTAGTTATAAAAAAATGTATATGATGGGATAATTTAGGAGGCCATCATACCCACTGACTTAGAGGTTTGCACAACCTCATGAAAATAGGAAAAAAAAGAGAGAATGCAACTCAAGGTTGTCTACTGACTAATAATTAGTTAGCATCTTCGTCATCCTTCTTCTCTAATTCTTCTTTCTCTGTTATTGATGCTAATTCTACTTCAATTTTTGTTGTTGTTGATTCCAACTTGAGTACCATTTATTATAATAACTCTATTTTTGGTACCATAATTCTTGATGGCTCTATTTTTTGTTGTTGTTGTTATATGTGATTCTTCTTTTGCTACTAGAGACTCTATATGTTTTTATCCATGGCTTTGATACAGTCGCTAGGGGTTCTTCTTTTTCTACCAAGGACCCTATAATGTTATTCATTCTTGGTGAGTAGAAAACTATCTTCCCTTGCAAAACTATGTTCTCCTCCATATCCTTTTGTGCAGTATATAATTTAGTTCTAATATCATAAGCCATAGGGTAAGTCTCTTTCTCCCTTGGATGATATCCTAAAAAAATTAAACCTCCTCCCATATTTCCTTTTTAATATCAATGTCTAGTTCACCTCATGGTCTCCAAAAGTAAGGAATGGGGTGCAATATGAGGGGGGACATTTATTTCAATCCTATCCAATTGGAGGGGATCCTTCTAAGGCCTTAAATGTATAGACCATATATAAGGAGAGTTGTCCTTATTCATGGTAGTGAGTGTGGTTTTCTCTATTTCAATTCTTCTATTAATGTTTTCCATTTTATCTCTGCATGCCTTAGTACCTCCTCTCTGGAAGTTCTAGTAATTCTACTGCATTTTGTTGCAACTTCCAATTGTCTCTTCACTAGAACTAGATGGGAAATTGTATCTACTATTATTTGAATGTATTTTTTCGATACTTCATTGGGTCGATCCCCTTCTCCTCTCACTTATAGTTCTACCTCCATTTCCTTATCATCATAGCATTTTATTGTTGTAAATATTGCATTCTCATTTTGTATCCAATACATAAAGGATCTCAACTACTTGTCTCCAACATAATAATTTGAATACCATCTTAGCCTCTACTAAAGAATGCAAACATTGTTAAAATACATATTGCAAAGGATATTTCTCCTCTATGGATTAATTTCAAAGTATAAGTCATCTAACTTCCAATGGTTTTGGAAATCTATTTTGATCCATGAAACACAACATTCAATTTCAAACTTGTGCCATTGTTCCTTTAAATACAATGCATATACCCTTGGAGGTAGTCTATATGCTATCATCCCATTAGCATGCTTAGTGATTTTATCACATACATCTACCAATCTAACAAGATATTGTACCTTATATATAGTCTCTTGCACTTAATTTATCAATTTAGCATTGAATTTAATGTTCTCATTGTTGTAAATGTGTTGAACCTGCACAGAATAGATCTAGCTAGAAAATACTACACACATTTGCAGAGAGAAATTGAGAAAGAAGAAGCAAGATAGAAAGAATGGAAGAATTATCATTAACCACATTCCACACTCAAAAGAGTGAATAATTTATAATATATATAGGATACATGAGTAACTAATGAGCCATAGTGGTGATCTAGAGTGATCTGCACACACACCATCAGTTACAAGAGTAAACTGCCACCTAGTCTAGCCTCTCAGGCAGTTACGAGAGTGAACTATCACCTAGCTGAGTTAACTAGTCAACTAGTCTTCAGTTAACTGATTGAACAAAGAGTAGTGAGTTGGTGATTATCCCAATTTTTCATGGTGACAAAACCAATGCAACATCTAAACTCAACTCAACTAGTCAAACTGAAGTGTCAACTGAAAGATAATATTCTCCAGGTGGAATATTCTCCCCTAAAATATAGGAGACTAGATAATGACTAATTATGACTAATAAACAAGGAATAACCTTAGGAAAAATAATTCCTAGGTGTTTGTGAAGTAACTCCAACACCCCCCCTGAACATCATTGTGGTGAAAATAAAGAATGGGTCCCGGCTACGAGGGCATGTTAGGTACCCAAATACAAAAGATACACTGAACTAAATGAGGAAAGAGGGAAAACCTCATGGGAACAAAACCCCCCCTCAAATTAAAATGCATAAAATAAAAAATGAGAAGGAACAAAAAATAGTTGCTAAGAAACCCTGTCATTCACTCCAAGAAGACCTCGCAACTGTGCAAGTTTGTGCTCGTTGAAGATTTTGTTGAAGATGTAGATGTCTGCACAGATCTGATGAAGTATATGCCTCATTGATATTTCCACACATATCCACTTTATCTTCTTGTAATGAACAATATCCAAATAAATTTTGGATAAAATTTTGAAAACCGTGCGACCATTTCTAGAAAAATGTTGAAATTTTGTTGATTTTAAAACAATCATAACTTCACTTTCCAGATGATTTTTTTTTTTTAAATTGGATATTTTCCAGAGAGGAATTCAAATATCCAATTTGTTTATGCAATTTTTTCTCATAAAATATCATAATGGCGTCTAATGTGCGCGGCTTTCTTTTTGACTCCTGAGATACATGCATGGTGCATGCAAAAGTGTCTGCACGTGACTCCTAAGATGCATGGATGGTGCATGAAAAAGTTTCTGCATGTAAATCCTGAGATGCATGCCATATATCTTCCACATGAATTTCAGAAAAAAAAATCTGAAATGGAGTAGTCATCATCTTCAATTATTAGAATACAAATTTCTGCAAAATATTTTGTAGAAGACTCTTCATAATAACAAGCCTGATCTTCTGATGGCTTCTCTTCCGGATCTATGTGTTCAACCTCTTGCATGAAATCTTCACAATATTCTTTATTCCCAAATAGAACCTCCAATCTAGTCCATAATTCATTTGGAGTTAATCCTTGTGATTCTTCATATACTTGATGGAAAATTTTGGGAGAAACAGACATGTCGATACTTCGTATGGTCATATATTGTCTATTGAGAAAGTCATTTTTCTCATCGACAGAATCAGGCTCTACTTCCATTACCATGGTCATTTGGTACAAGCCTCTACATCTAATATGAAGCAAATTTTTTGGCCTCCATTCCAAATAGTTATGAGACGTGAGTTGGTGATGATCCCAATGTTGCATGGTGACAAAACCAATGCAACATCTAAACTCAACTCAACTAGTGAAACTAAAGTGTCAACTGAAAGATAATATTATCCAGGTGGAATATTCTCCCCTAAAATATAGGAGACTGGATAATGACTAATTATGACTAATAAACAAGGAATAACCTTAGGAAAAATAAATCCTAGGTGTGTGTGAAGTAACTCCAACAATTGTTGAGGGTTTCTAAGTTTTCATTAAATTCAATAAAGGATAAATAAAATTTCTCTTCCAATTGAGTAATTACCAAAAAATTATTGAGGATAAAGATGAAATCCTCGCCCCTTGCTTCAATTCCATGTTTCCATTTAGTTTCCTTACCTTCATAAATCCACAACTATCTCATAAGAACTTCGAGTTTTTGGCAACAAAAATAATTGAAACTCTTTTCTTGGGCCTTTTTGAACCACACTGTCTTATCTTTTCAGGTGTTTGTTCATAATCCTAGTTGTTGGTGCATCCCTTCAATGGCATATTCTTAGTAGGATGGATAATAACATATTCATTTTCCTCAATAATAGGTACCCCTTATGGAATAGTGGGTTCCTCCTATTATGGATAATCTAAAATTTGTATTATTTCTTTAGCTTGTAATGAGGATCCTTCTTGTACCTATTTAGAAATTTTGAAATTCAATAATGAATAGGTTGAGGATACCTTCTCATACTTATCCTATGCAAACTACTATTTAATGGTTTAGATATTTTTGCAACAACTTGCATGGGTTTTGTAACTTGTGGAATTTTTTTTAGCTATCATTGATGGCATCTTTTCTATAGCTTGTGATTGTATTTAAATAGGATATTTTGGCTCCATACTTGCTTCATGGTGGCTAAAAAACATGTCCTAAGTGACATAGGGTTTCCTTCTTCTCAGAGCATATACAAACAGGATTTTAATTAATCAATTGTGGGCTACAACTGATTCTCTCCCTACTTAGACTTTTGTGACCATATTCTATAGTGAATTCCTTAAGTAATATGGAACGTTGACAATCCATTGATGTCTTAAATGTTATATGAATTTAAAATAGAATTATACCAACATGGAATTATGTCATCCTTCATACATAATGTACCTCATGATATGTAGGGATACCTAGTCCCATGGGGTTATGCACCAAATGACCAAATAACATAGAGAGAGAGAGAGAGAGAGAGAGAGAGAGAGAAGAAACCATATGCCTTCATAAAGAGATAAGAATGAATTTGAATAATTTTTTTAGGGGGAAACCTCCTTTTACAGTAGAAAAAATGTAGAATTTGAGATGATCCTAAAAATAGGTCTACTTGGTATATATATAGGAGACCAAGGGTACAATTAAAATTAAAAGGTCTAACCGACAATAGTAATATAACAATACAAATACAACAACTCAATATCTAGGGATTTGCATGGGGCTTTAATATTAACAAGGGGATTTGTATAGGGGATTAATATGATCCTCCCCTTCAAAGAAGTGTTTACCTCAACACTTGATTAGATACTAATGTTTCTTCATGAAGAAATCATCTTCCCATGTCACTTATTCTATTGGTAGGTTCTTCCACTCGATAAGGTACTAAATAATTGTTCGATTTCATAGTTTCTTAAACCTTGTTTCAAGAATTGTTTCTAGTTGTAGTATGGTTTTCCCTTCTTCATTGATCTTTGGAAAAATAGTTTGAACTGGGATCTTATCATTGATTACCTTCTTTAAGAAAGAACATGGAATATTATGTGTACATGTGAAGATGGAGGCAACTTAAATTTGTAAGTCATACTTCCAATCCTCTGCAACACCTTATAGGGACCATAATAATTGGGTGCTAATTTATTCTCCTTCTTTTGTTGTTTGAGGGGAATTTGTTTGTATGATTATAGCCTTAGAAATACCCAATTCCCCACTTCAAAATCAATTTCACTACAATGTTGATATACTTGTTGTTTCATCCTATTTTGTGATATAACCAAGTTGACCTTCAATAGTTTGAGAACCTCTTTTTGGTTATTAGTGTGGTCATCGACTTCTTGAACCTTTGGTTTCCCTTTCAAGGGTGATGTGAAGGATGGAGGATGATATCAATAAAGTTCCATAAATGGGGACATTTTTGATGAAGCAGAGAAGGATGTGTTGTACCACCTGTCTACCAAGGGAAACCACTTGACCCATTGTGTTTTTTTATCAGATGCAAAGCAATGAATATGCCCTTATATAAATTTATTCACAATCTTAGTTTTCCCATCAGATTAATAATGATAAGAGGAGCTATGAACCAATTGAGTACCCAAACAAGAAAATAATTCAGTCCAAAAATTTCTAGTGAATCTTTGTCACTTACAATGATCTTAGGGATTCCATGACGCTTTTGAACCATGTCCATGAAGGTTGTGTATATTGTAATTTCTTTGAAATGGTGAGAAAGGGAGAAAAAATGGGCATAATTTTTTATTCAATCCACTACTACAATCATGACATTATTTCCTTTAGACATCAGTAGACCTATAGTAAAATCCATTGAAACCTCTTCCCAACATTGACTTAGTATAGCTAATGGTTGTAGGAGACATGGTGTCTTGATTGTATCTCCCTTTTTTCGTTGGAAAATCACACATTCAAATATGAAATTTTGAGCATTAGTTTTAAGACCTTCCTAAAAAAAATCCTTCTTGATCTCATGGTAATTTTTCAAGAACCTTGAATGTCATCTTATAGGATAAGTGTGCAATTCCAAAAGGACCTTCTGTTTGATTTGTAATTTCTTACATAAATATAAGTGATCTTGATACCATAGTAAACCATTCTTCCACACAAATTCATCTATTTCACTTGGGTCCTCTTCTAGTTGTTGAATTATCTTGCATACTTTTTTATCTATCTTCCATTTTATCCTTGCTTCTTCCACCCAATAATATTGTGGAATAGAAATAACACATAGTAAACCCTATGTGTCTTCTTGTTTCCTTGAAATTTCATCTTCCATAATATTTTGTTATCCATTTTTGTAGATAATTTCAAAGTCATAACATATCTTGTTTGTAACCATATTTTGTTTCTCATCGTTGTTCCAAGAAGTACTTCAAACTATGATGATCTATTTTTTACCTTGAAGTGTCTTCCTATTAGGTAAGGGCACCATTTCTTAACTGCATGTAATATGGACAATTTTTCCTTTTCATAAATGGGTTTGAGTAAGTTGTTGATTAATTGGGTTGGTTTTCATTAATGTCAACCCTTGAAGCAAGTACGGTAAAAAATTCTGGTAGCCCCAACAATATGGTTAACGGAATTAAGTTTTATTTTATGTTTAATGGTATGTAGGTTATTATATTTTCAAGTAAGACGATTCTAGATGGATAGTACATGTCATGCCATTTTCTATGATATGTGGAACGTCACATAACTCTTCAAAGTTAGAGAGTTATGAACTTTTGAAGTTGGAGAACCCTCATGAGTTATCTACAAGGTCAAAGAAGTGAAATTATTCTAGAAGCCCCTAGAATAAGTTGACTAGTCAAATGGGTGAGACTAGGAGTTAATCATGGGTTAAGTTGTTTCAATAAGAAAATAATTAAAAATAAATTAGTTGCCACTAGATGTGGAGAATTTACTATTTTTAGCAAAGTGGGTTAGCAGTGGACAAGTGGTTAGAAGTGGGTTATCCCTAAAAGAAGGAAATTGGGTTAAGTTGGTTAGAAGGTAACCCCTTGAGGAAGCTACATGGAAGTATAAATAAGAGAGAAAGACTCTCCTATTAGAACCTATTGAGCACATTGAATATCTATTATTGTGTAAGGTTTATTGTAGGTACTCATTGATACATCTGAAGTTACACAAGTCTGAGGTAGCACTAAGGGTTGATGCTGAAAGTTTCAGAATTGCAGAAATACTGAAAAAACCCTAGTTTTTGAGGTGTAAGTGGGATGTAGTGGAGAAGGGTGCATACGTACATGGGATTTCAGTATAACGAGGAAAATACATGTGAGAAAATCTATGAAATATTGAATTGTTGAGGGTGTCAGGTTGTTAGAGTCTAAAAGCAAGCTCCCATGAAGATCTACAATGATCGGGTACAACAAATATATCTAGAGATTCAAAAGGTAAGTCATATTCTTATGTGTAGTTGGATATTGTTTTCTCCTTGATATATGGTTATGGGAGTTTGAGGTTTTTTCCTAGAGAGGGTGTAGTATGTATGGCATATGTGGTATGAGCTAGATATACAAAAATACAACACTTGTATGTTGGTATTATTCATTGGTACATCTTGGTGGTTCAAGTGTTGACACATAGCAAGTATTTCTTGGTACATGGTTGAGGGTTTTTGTTTATGAATAGGTTGTGGAGTTTGTTGCGAAGTTTGAGGTTGTATATCAATAAGGATTTGATTTCTATTCCATGTGAGGATTATTACACTTGTTCATGATTTTCCACACATGTTGGAATTACTAATACAACTGAGAGGGGGGGGGGGTGAATCAATTGTCTTTGAACTTAAACAATATTAAGTCTATTAAAATATTCTTAATCTTTCTTCAAGTGATCATTAACATTATACAACATATGGACAGTAAAAGTAAAAACCATCAGTCACACATAAGGTATACACAGAGACAGATTTTCATGAGGAAACCCATAAAGGGAGAAAACCTCTTCTTCTTCGAAATGATAGGTAGTCTTTTAAGTTCTGTAAATCATATTTAATTGAGCACCAACTCAATGTGAGGCTGCTACCTCTGTTTTACAAGATGCAACTTGTTTGAGAGCACCAAGTCTTTGGTTTCTCTATCACCCACTAGAAGGAAGCACCAACTCCCTGGTTTCTCTAACACCCACTAGAAGGAAGCACAAACTCCCTATATGTTCCAACACCAACTGGATCGAAGTACCAAATTCCAGTTACACATGCTCCAACCTGTATAACAGAGAACACGTGTTCTCCCTTGCACCACCCTGCCACCCTGGTTTCTCAGGCTGCAACCAGATGGAGGCTACAACTTCCTTTTGTTCAAGCTCCCACTTGAACCTCTCAGGACAACAGTCCTCCCAAGCACCTCCCAACCTCCCTAGAATATTAAAGAATAAATAAGTAGTCAACTATGCAGATAAATCAATTCTTACCAATATTTATTTGTTCTGTACATATGGTCATCTTCTAACTGTTCTGCAATTCATTTATTCCTTTGTTTGTTCAGTAGGTCTGCTCTGCATCAACTTGTTCTATCATTCTGCTCTTCTTCAACTTGTTCTGTTATTCTTCTCTGCGTTTCATCTCACACTGCACATATGCTCAATCTTCTCCTGCGCATTCTCTCATATTCCTTTTCTTACTGTTTCATTATTTTCTCATACAGAACAACAAAAACACCCACAGTCTATCTCATCTTCTTTTATACACACCTACACGACAGTTCAACTTCCCAACTCCTTAGGCAAAAAGACGACAACTGTCTAAGAAACTGAAATGCCAACATATCGGCAATCATGAGTCCGTTTCGCTAACAGATTCGAAACTGAGGAGTTAACTGTGAGAGAGAACAATAACCCTCCGATCAACACTTGATCTGATGGTTCAGATCATTCCGCGATTTCACATATCGCTATTTCGACATTCCTGATGTTCAATGTTCTTGTCACTTCCAAATCCTGATCCACGAAACTCCATGAAGAAGTCAGATCAACGGTCCAGATCACTTCTTGATCTGACGGTTCAGATTCAGTCGAGATTTCACACATCGTGATTTCGACACTCTTGGTGTTCAGTGTTTTTGTCACTTACAAATCCTGATCCACGAAACTCCATGAAGAAGTCAGATCAATGGTCCAGATCACTTCTTGATCTGACGGTTGCAATTACGTCGTGATTTCGCATATCACACATTCTTGTTGCATTTTTTTCTTGCCTCTCCATGTTGCAATCCCCGAAAATCCGATATGGAGTTAGATCAACAATCCAGATCTGAGCTTGATTCAACGGCTGCGATTGAATCGCAATTTCGTATATCGCAAAATCAACATTCTTGTTGCATTGGGTTCTTTGCCTCTACATGTCTCGATTCACGAAACTCCTATATGGAGTTAGATAAATGGTCCAGATCTGATCTCTATTCAACGGTTGCGATTAAATCGTGATTTCACATATTACGATTTTGCATATCGTGATTTCGAGATTCCTGATGTTAAGAAACTTTGACATCTCCAACTCTCGATCCCCAAAACTCTGACATGGACTGGAATCAACGGTCCAGATCAAACCTTGATATGACGACTCAGATTACATCATGATTTTGCATATCGCGATTACACCCGCTTCTCCTTGTACCTTAAAGGGTGTGCGGGCTCTTTTTGATCCAACGATGGTTGGATCCTGCGCTTGGATCTAATGGCTGAGATTTGTCCTCCTCTTCAATGATCTCTTCTTGTCTACATTCAGATCTGACGATCCTCGTTCTTTCGAGAATTTTGAATGGAATCCAACGATCAGAGATTGTTCTCAAACTTTACGGGTCTTCGATCACTCGATCAATGTTGCGTTGCCTTCGATCATTCACCTTCGATCATCCGACCTTCCTGAACTTAACTTATGTTTGCCTGTCGATTACAAACTTCCTGTAATCATTCCATCTTCACTGTTGTACTTGCCATCAATGACAAGAATTCATTGTCTGTTAAATATTTTCCATTCGCTGTCTGTTAAATATTTTCCAACAATCTCCCCCTTTGGCATTGATGGAAACACAAGCACCCACATTCATTCGGACTCGACTCTCCTCCTGAACTCTTTTCTCCCCCTTTGGCATTGATGGAAACACAAGCACCCACATTCATTCGGACTCGACTCTCCTCTTGAACTATTTTCTCCCCCTTTGACATCAATGTCAAAGAAGAAGCATTCTTCCCCTGATCTGTTGCAAAACATACTCCCCCTGTCAACTATAATCATCTTGGAGATACACCAGATATTCAATAAGTACTCCCCCTGACCAAGTGAACAGATTAGACACAAGATATTATAACCCCCAACGTTTGACGAAGATATCCAAAAGGGGTCGCTACTAATGGTTTAGTAAAGATATCAGCAATCTGTTCTGTAGAAGGTATATAATTCATTTGAACAACTATGTTTGTAACTTGTTCTCTGAGAAAATGGTACTTGATTGGAATATCCTTAGTCTTGGAATGAAGAACAAGATTCTTGGAGACACTAATGGCATTGGTGTTATCACAATGAATTGGAATGGGATCAGTGTAATTTACCTTCAGATCTGCAAGAGTTTGTATCATCCATAAAATTTGTGTGCAGCAAGTAGTAGCAACAATGTATTCTGCCTMTGTAGTGGATAATGAAATGGATCCTTGCTTTTTACTAAGCCATGCAACTAATGAGTCACCCAGAAAGAATGCTCCTCCACTAGTGCTTTTTATTTCATCAACACAGTTTTCCCAGTCTGCATCTGAATAAGCAATTAACTGGAAATTCTGATTTCTAGGATACCACAGACCATAAGTCATTGTTCCCTTCAAGTATTTAAATCTCCTTTTGACAACTATCAAATGAATTTGTTTAGGATCAGACTGAAAATGACCTACCATTCCAACAACTTGCATTATATCAGGACGTGATGCTGTGATGTACAGAAGACTACCTATCATTGAGCGATATTTCCTTTGATCAACATCAGGTGAGATATCATCTTTACTCAACTTGCAACCAACCACCATAGGTGTGCTAACTGTAGAAGAATCTTCCATCTGAAATTTCTTCAACATTTCTTTCAAATATTTTCCTTGAGAAATAAAAATTACTGCAAA
>ML786768.1:178539-231465 GCA_009831015.1 Picea engelmannii | reverse complement strand
AGCCTCCTTCCAGTTGCAGCTAGAAAATAAAGGAAGATGGTGCTTCTAATGAATGTAATTCTTAAAGACATATAAGAAAAATAATTATGTGGTTTTCTCCTGCACTGGGTTTCCATGTAAAAATACTGGTGTATTATGCGTGTGTATGATTTCTCATTGTTCATGGTTTATTTACTTTTCACTTGTTGAATGATAATGGTTTATTGATTATAAAGATAAAAAAACACTTATATATTGAGGTTAAAAAATATTAAAAATATCTATTACCGATTTACTCCCCTCTCAATAATCCAACAATTGGTATCAGAGTAGGTTACTTTAGAAATCAGTTTAACCATTGGAAGGTATATCATGGAGAGAAACAATATGCACAAAAAAAGAATACCACAGTTTGATGGACACAACTATGCATTTTGGTGCAGAAGGATGAAAACATATGTACAAGCACATGGATTTGAGGTTTGGAAATAAGTTGTAGATCAATATAAAGAACCTGGCATTCCTCCAACAAATGAAAAGGGAAGGAAACTCAGTGTAAATAATTCAAAATCCAAAATTTCTCTTTTGAATGGTCTTGGTGATTCGGTATATGGAAAAGTTATGCATTGCAGCTCCGCAAAAGAGATTTGGGACAAAATTTAGAATGTTTACAAAGGAGATTCAAAAGTCAAGGAAGAAAATCTCCAAACTTACAGAGGTCAATTTGAATAGTTGAAGATGAAGGAAGATGAGAATATTGAAGCTTACTTCTTCCGATTTGATGAAACTGTGAATGCAATCAGAGAATTGGGAGAATAAGTGGATGAATCTATAATTGTTCAAAAGGTACTAAGATCTCTTCCAATGCGATTTGATCCTAATATCTGAGCACTAGAATAAAGAACATATCTACATTCTATAAGCATGGATGAATTACATGGAATTTTCATAGCCTATGAAATGAGAACCGAACAAGAGAATCCAGTTACAAAAGAAGCAACATTCAAAGCATCCAATAAGTCAAATAAAAAGGAAAAAGAAGATAGCAACAATAATGATATCTCAGAAGATGATGAAGAAGTAGAAAACTTCTTTATAAGACTGAAAAAGGGAACTGGCGACATATATAGAGGTAAGATTCCATTGATTTGTTTTAATTGTGATGGTATTTGTCATTTTTCTAATAAATTTCTTCACAATAAAAAGAAAAGAAATGAATAAGATGATTAAAATAACAAACAAATATACAAAAGAAAAATAACCAAAAAGAAAGTCTTTAAGAAAAGTTTATGTACCAAAGAAGACAACTCCTCATTAGAGGAAGATGAAGTCGGTGAATGTGAGACAAAAAGATTTCTATTCATGGAAGTATAAGACTCTAATAAAGAATACACTGAACAAGAATATGAAGAGGAAGAAGTTGACTACAAAGAAGAATTGTTGAGTGCCATAGATGTTATAAAAATGGAAAAGAAGAAATACAAGTCACTACAAGTGTAACTAAAAAGAAAAGAGGAAACAAAAAATTCCAATTGTGAAGAACTAGAGAAGATGATATCAAATTTAAAAATCCAAGATGAAGAAGAAAAAATAAATGAAGAAGCACTCAAAGAACATTTGGAAGAAAAATACAAGATCATTGGAAATTTAGAAGCAGAGATTGCCACATTGAGAAAATACCTTCAACATAAAAACATGCAAAATAGCTCTAAGGTTTTGGATAACATTATCAACAGTCAGAGGCCACATCATGACAAGTCTAGGCTAGGATACAATTAGACATAAAGAAGCTCAAGCTACAAAACTACAGATCAAGAAACTAACTCAAGAAGCTATGTAGAGACAGTCATATGATATCCTAAGAAGCAAGAAAACAAGTGGTTTCATCATAGAGATGTTCCACCACCCAAAAGATTCAGATTCTAGAATCCACAACAGCTAGAATGAAAATGATTTCAAGACGAAGATGGGTTCAGAAGAGTAATTGTAACTCCTTTTAGAATATCTTCAACTCCCATGTATCAAACTATCTTCTTTGGTTTATGTTATTGATGTAATAATTTTGGACATAAAGCTGTAAATTGCAGAGAAAATAGCAGAAACAAAATAACTATTAAATTCATGCACAAAATGATTATCCAAGAAGGTCTAGTGAAACACAGAGAAGAATCTACAACATGTTTGAATCTTTGATCACTGAAGTGGAATGCTACAAGTGCAAAAAATTTGGACACATGGCCAATTATTGTAGAATGACAACTTCTTCTAGATAATCACAACATAATAACAACAGTCACAAACATGAACCTTAGTAGAGAATATGGATAAGAAAGCAGAATCAATATAACAATGAAGAATGCACACTTTCTCTTCAAACTAAACACAAGAAATGTGGTCGGTATGCTGACAGTGGTTTCTCAAAGGACATGACAGGTGATCCGGATTATTTTTCAGCACGAAATGAGAGCGGAGATATAATAAAGAAATGCACAGAGATATAGCAGATATCCAATAATGTAACATAAATGTATTAGAGATGAAACCATAAACACATATATACAATAATACATGATTTCTATTAATGAAAGAAATGTACAGAGACTGTAAAAATACAGAGTGAAAGAATCACTAGAATGGTGGTAGCTTATCTCTGAGAAGAGATGTGACAACTAATGACATTTGCAAGAAGATAATTACAATGAAGCTCTAAAGGAATTTTTACAATAAACATGAATGCCAAAAACCCTAGACATCCAAAAATCTAACCCTAGGAGATGAAGCGCCAAAAGTCATGTGGGCCCCGTTTGGGTAAGTTAGTACATCAACTTCCTAGGGTCGTAACTTTTGCATATGATCTCTATTTTAGGCGCATGATAGCTTGTTGGAAAGGTATCTTCGAGGAGATTCATTTTGGAGGAAATTTTGAAGGAAATTCCATATTGCTCCCCATTTTCCCAAAAACATCGTTTAGGGCCTCAAAATGGCCCCAAAAGTTAAAAATTGCTAAAAATAGTAAATTACCAAAATTGCCAGAAAACTATTTTGAGCCAGTTGGAAAAGATGGGTGGCCATTGATATCCACCTGGATCAATCCTCCATCCTTAGGAATCAATGGTCTCCATTGCATTGAGTGCCCAGGGGAGAGGAAAAAACGTTTTCTGAATCTAAATTTTGGTGAGGTGCTTGCCTTACTAGAGATGTCACGTTGCTCGGTTTGTGGAAGGCTATACCAAGCATGTGGATGGAAGGGTTAGACATTTTTAGCTAGTCTAGATACATGAGATTATTTTGTGCAGAAGGAATCTTTACACTTTGTTGCAATCTTGTCGACCTGCTTCTGTTGGATAAAAGGTGCTTGGGTCGAGGCTGTATTGTTTGCAGTATCCTTTTGTTCACCTTTTGAACAGATTGTGAAGAAGATGAATTTTGCAGTATGAGATACTACTTTGTGGCACTGTTTAGGTGGAACAGTAGTCATAACTTCCAAAAAATCCATTTTAGTTTGGATGTATCTGTGTAGAGCCCCATGGTATTTCAGAACCAAATGTCATTCGAAGTCTTTGATACCCATCTTGGTGCGCAAGGTATGGAAGGTATTAGTGGACTCCAAAACCGCTTGGCCCCTCTCTTTCCGTAGTGTGGTCCATCTCATGTACTGGTCCTCATAGTTGCCAACATGGTAATACTATTCCTTTACCACATCCACAAAAAAAATCCCAAGTGGGCTCGACCCCATATATTCTAGACTCCTCTATGGAAATTTGCTCCCAGTAAGTTTCCCACCAATGTTTGACATGGGTAAGAGATTTAAGGAGTGTGAAGGTGATCATTTCACTGTCGGAAAAATTATGAACAAAGAAATAACCTTCTAACAGATTTAACCATTTGTTTAGGGCATCTACATGTATCTGACCTTCAAATATGAGAATATCAAAATTAACCTATACCTTGAAAGGAGAGGTGCTTCCAAAGTGGTTTCTTGATGAAGATTCACCTGTTTCTATCGACAGGCGTTGAAGGATGTGGGAAAAATTCTCCATCATTTCGTTCGTCTATCGCGTGAGAGATTGCTCAAGCAACAGATTGATAGGATCATCTGCTCCATTGTTTTTCTTTTCTTCTTCCATCGAGGGTTTCTTGGGCGTGTGAGAGCAGTTTTCTTCAAGAGAGAAAATCTCTAGACCCAACTTGATATACGTGGACCTCATCGGGGACATGCACTGAAAAAAATGATCAAGAGCAACCTGCTCTGATACCATTGATCCAGATTATTTTCGACACGAAATGAGAGCAGAGATATTATAAAGAAATGCATAGAGATATCGCAGATATCCAATAATATAACAGAAATGTATCAGATATGCAACCATAAACACAAATATATAGTAATACATGAATTCTATTAATGAAATAAATGTACAGAGACTGTAAAAACACAAAGTGAAAGACTCGCTAGAATGGTGGCAGCTTATCTCTGAGAAGAGATGTTATGGCTACTCGCATTCAAAAGAAGATCATTACAATGAGGATTTGAAGGATTTTTTACAATAAACAGGAATTCCAAAAACCCTAGACATCCAAAAACCTAACCCTAGGATATGAAGCGCCAAAAGTCATGTGGGCCCCGTTTGGGTAAGTTAGTACATCAACTTCCTGGGGTGGTAACTTTTGCATACGATCTCTGTTTTAGGCACATGATAGCCCGTTGGAAAGGTATCGTCGAGGAGATTCATTTTGGGGGAAATATCAAGGAACTTCTATATTTCTCCCTGTTTTCCAAAAAACGTCGTTTAGGGCCTCAAAATGGCCCCAGAAGTTAAAAACTCCTAAAAATAGTAAATTACCAAAATTGCCAGAAAATTGTTTTGAGCCAGTTGAAAAAGGTGGGTGGCCACCTATATCCACCTGGATCAATAGGTGATGAGGATATGTTTCTAACATTGAGAAAGGAAAGTGATGGATTAGTCTCCTTTGGAAACGATGACTCATCTAGAATAATTGTAAATGGCACAGTCAGAATTGGAAACAAGGATACCAAGGAAGAAAATGTTCTACTAGTGGAAGATATGAAACATAATATTATAATTTAAATTCAAATGTGTAAGAACTTCAAGTAAGAACTGTAAGAAATTCAAGTAACATTTATGTATTAAGTGAAATTGGAAATCAAAAGTGTTTTCTAGGAAAGGAAGATGAAGTTTGGCTATGGAACAAAATAATGGGTCACATAAACTTCGATAACCTCATCAAATTAAGAAAAAAGGAAGCAGTTAGAGAAATCTCCTTATTATTATACTGGGTCAGAATATAGGGAGAGCATTGATCTCCCTTAAAAGACAGTTCTATTTCTAAACTACCCCAAACAATATGAACTTAAAAGACAAGAGAAGGAAAAGAGGGTGTACCTTAGGTCCTTTCGGCTGGTGTAGACCTCCTTCTCCTTTGTAGTTTCTTGGGCTGCTAGTCTCCTCGCAAAGCTGGCCTATAAACAATTTAGACAAGAAAGCTATAGGATATTCTATCTCTACTTATCAATGTTAGGGCTCAGATATAAATGTAAAAGAATTTAATCAATTAATCACAAAACCCAATATTTAGGACAGAAACAAAACTCTTTTATTCAAATACGAAGATTACAAAAAGTAACAACCTTCTTATCAACAGACACTCCGCGAACATGGTCCGAGATCCTCTTACTGTTGCTCCAAGTGCATCATTCCAGTGATACCTCTCACAATCAACTGATCTCATTGGGAAATAGGGAAGGGATTGTATAGGGAGAGGGATGGAGGTGGAATGTTGAGGAAAAATCTCATAAAGGGATGCAAAGCATGTGCTAGAGGAAAAAGGGATTTTGGCAGAGTTTCTATGTTATCTGTCTTCATTATGGAATGGGACCCTAAGACCTATTTTTATATGACAAAAAGATGGTTATTCAGTTTGGGGACATGCTACAATGGGTAAAATGGTTGGGAAACCCTCGATATCCCATCAACTCCGCCGAATTCCTTGCAAATTTTTATTTTTTGCAACTTTTGGAGGTAAACGCGGGATGTTTAGCATGCAACCTGCATATGTACGTGGTTTGTCTAGTATGCAACATGCGTATGTATGTGGGAAGTAATGCATCAAAGCGCGTACATGCTCCAAAAAATGGGTTTTTAAAGAGAGATCCTCATTAGTAATTTGGAAAATTGTGCAAGTAGAAAGGCCAATGCCATGTATGCATGGGTAGGGAATTTTAGGGCTATAATATATTCCCCCTAATTTGTGAGGTCAGAAGAACAACTGATGGCTAAATACATTACAAAATATTTACCAGTGGGAAGGCATGAATTCAAGTGATCCTAGGAATAGATTTTGGGAGTGCACCATCTACAAAATAATAATAATCTTTCTAAGGTGGGCATACCCATGCTCGAGATGAAATAATCATGGGTACAAATCAAGTAAAATACAAATCCATGCCATATAAATGTCTATATAAAGTGTAACCGCGAGCAATACACATCAGATATACATCTGAAAATCATTCGATGATATTCAAGTACAATATAATATGCATCTTTAAGAAGCATCAACGCATGTGGCTGGAGATAAGGACACCATATCTCGAGCAACAACTTCAAATTCTTCAACAACTCAGGTAGGAGTACAATAGGAGTGTAAGACTCACTAATCTGAGGTCTTTGACATGATGTCGGGGAAATACTGGAGGATCTCGAACATTAGGCACAGAACTTCGTTGATTTTGAATCTGGACTTGACTAGATTTTCGGAATGATTGACTCATGAAAGTCAAGAGACAAACTATAGAATGGCTGACTGAGGTTGGATAAAACTTCCCTTGGACAAAAGCACGAAAGATGATCAGAATCAGGTAGCGTAATATTGACATAAGTATGTGATGCAAAAGGCACCACAAAATCTCCATATGTTTAGAAGAGTAACCAAATGGAGGACACAACTCTATGTAGCGAGAAAATATCCCCAAGGTCATACTAGATCCCAATGCTTGGAGAACAAACAGAAGGATGTGCTTTTTCCAAGGGAAACTATCTTACTGCCGAAAAAAAAATTGGCATATCTCGTCCCCTCTTTTTTGGATATTTGATTTTTTTGTCTTTTTCAAATTTTTAATGAGCTTGAAAAGGAATAAAATAATGGTACGTTACAAAGGATAAATGAGTGTCATGAACAAATAAACTGGTTCTAAGCATATGGAACACACTGATGCTTAGAGCAAGGAGACATGTGTAGGATAAGGACACTCGGGGAAAATTCCTCCATGGGTCAAGGTGTCAGATCTCAAAGGAAAAAAGTACTGCAAGGCTTACATATGAGGAATTATTTAAAGGTTCAATTGAGAGAAACATGGAGCCAACATTAGGCCAAAGATGCGAAGATGAGACCCGCAATGCGATTAAGCATGACACAACAAGACTCTTTCTATGTGAATTTGTATGAGCCCAAAGAAGGTAAGCTTGGTGGTTTTTTCATGTTTAGAGAGTTTGAAAAATTCTAAAATAAGACTCCAAAAAGTTCATTTTTCGCAATTAGTCCAATCAGTTCAAAAAAGGGTTAAACTTATACCGAAAAGACATCTCTTTAAAATTGTTTTAACGAGTGTGATTGAGACAAGATCACTCGATGATATTTTCAATTTTAAGGAGTTTGAAAAGAGATTAACTATGGACTCACAACCTTTTTCTAGGTTTAGTATCCTTAGCATGAAAATGTATAAAATATAATTGAGGAGAACTCTCCCGGCGAGACAAGTCTCCCGAGGTGTACCTTTTTCAGGAATAATCTATTTGCTGGAAAAAGGTTTAACTCATGTAGAATACATGTTCTTTCTGGACCAATTTAACGAGTGTGAAAGGAACAAGATCACTCGACAATCTTTTCATATTTAGGGAGTCTAAAAATGGATTAACTATGGACTCGAAGGGGGTTCCTTTTTCGTAATTAATCTCCAAGGTCCACAAAAGAGATAAACCAAAACCAAGGAGAATGTTCCTTTTTCTAAAATTTAGTCCCTCAAGCCTGAAAAAGGGTTAAAATTACGCCTGAGAATACTCTTCTAGTGAACCAAAGTTCCTAGAGCATACCTTTATTCCTAAAATTATCCATCCAGATTGAAGAAGGGGTAAACTACCACTAGAAAGATGTGCCTTAAAATTTGAGTTTGGCGAGGGTGAAGGGAAACAAGATCACTCGACAATCTTTTCAATTTTTGAGAGTCTAAAAAGGGCTTAAAGATGACTCTAGGGGGGCTTCCTTTCTCAAGTAATCCATAAGAGACTGAAAATAATAAATAAAATCTCATTGGATGTTGCTTTCAAAATTTAAGCGAGATTGAAAAGCAACACTCTGTGCTCATAGGGAGTCCCTCAGGTATAGCCAAGAATGATTACTAGAAAGAAGAATGAGGCTTCAAAACGTAATCGTGGTGGGACGAAAAGGACTCCCAGGCCTATGGAGAAAACTCACATCACGGACACCAAAATGCAACAAAGGATCTACCTAGGGAATCCATGTAGAGGAAGGCTCTACCACCTAATTACAACACACTTATCTGCAAGGAAGGTTAGTGTGTCAATTCAGTGGGGTCGATCTTAAGGCCAAACAAACTAGGAAATGGATAATGAAAAAATGAAAGTAGGGAAAAATCTAACCTATATGCCAGTTTCGAGGTCAATACCTGTCAGAACGGATCAATACCATGAAAAAATGTCAAAGAAAAATGTCTCAAATATTCTGCATATAAATCCAATAAAACTCATCCAGAAGTTAATAAATCCAATATAGATAGGAACTTCAGAAAATAAGAGGTGTTACTGAATACAAAACTTGAAAACAACAAAATTGGACTGTAAAATATGTACAAGGTACTGCATAGCCTTACATCTCATGCGTGGTAGTAGTTAAGGTAGATCTCACTGCTAGGCTCTGACCAAGAGTCTCTTCGATAGTCAACCAGGAAAGTATCCCAAAAGGGAAGAAAACACAAACCACTGTGTAAATCTTCCCATTGTATAGAAACCGTAGTCATGGCTTCAAGGATAGCCTCATCCGAAGGAAATTCAAAATCTGAGAAATCATGCAAACGAGGAGGGTCGACAATCCCAAAGGGTGAAGAAAACTGACCATATTCCATATGACAGTGAAGGTTCTATATAGGACTGACAGAGTCTATCAACGAAGAATCACAAGCACGAGGGCTTGAGGATCTACAAATAATGAGATCATACTCAAAAGGAGACTCAAGATCACTCAGACCAAGAGGGGGAAGCAAGGTCTCCCATGCTCCCATTCTATAACAAAACTGATCAATTGTAGAGATCGTGTCTCGAGAAGGAAAACATGATTGCACAATTTCTTGCTTAGAAGCAATTGAAAATCGACGATAAGATGCCACATAATTAATCCATGGAGGGATAGAGTCTACACAAACATTAGGAACACATAAAGGGGAAGCCTGAAATAATGTCGAGTTAGGATGGTGATTATTAGATGTAAGTTGGTCGATAGTGACAATGCTTCCATTATGAGGGAAATACATCACCTGAAAGAACGTATATACCACAACGTTCATAGTATATACGTGATCACGCCTGAGAAGCATATTGAAATGTAACGAGCCTTGCACCACTATAACATAGACAAGGACAGTATTCCCACCTAACGAGATAGGAAACTAAGGAAGAATCCCAAAATATTTACTAGGATGTCTTCCAAAAGACAAAATCTCATGCGAAGCAGTCACAAGCTCGGGAGAACCGAAATCTTTCCAAGCCGAGGAAGATAAAATACTTGCGGAGGCTCCTTCATATAAAATACATCGGTAAATGTTTTTTGAATTAACTTCAACCCTTATTTGAAAGGGTGTGTAAGAATGAAGATGAAGCTCAACAAGGTCATAACAATCAAAGGAAACCATCCTAAGACTTGAAGGTGGTGTGCTCGAAGTGAGCAAAATTCCCCCTTGTTCTGAAAGTACTGAACTAGAAATGCTAAGAAAATAGTTAGTAGATACATCACTCCCCAAGAGAAGAGTGAGATCATCTGAATATTGCATCGACTTTACCACTTTGGTAGACTCGACACTCTCCAAGAGAAGAGTGGGATGACCCCAAATTTGCATCGGCATGACCACTTTGGTAGACTCAATACTCTCCAAGAGAAGAGTTGGATCAGTCAAAGATTTCATCAGAACAACCACTTCCTCAACCACTAGATGAATAGGCTAAGAGACAACATGGTCTAAAGGTGCATCACCCCCAAAAGAGGAGTGGGATCAACCAAATATTTCATCGGCATGACCACTTTCTCAATCACTAGTTGCATAGATGTTATAACCCTAAATTGCACCATACATGCATACCTGACATCGGGCCATCTTACTTGCCATTTTTTCCAAGCCATCACTGAACAACTCTTCTTAAAAAAACTATTTTTGAAGATGTACGTGCCATGCACCACTACTGCCCACTTATGTACACTAGCTTCACCACTACTACCCACTTGTGTATGCTAGCTGCACCATTACAGCCCGCGTATGCCCACAAAAGTTGCAAAAAATAAAAAGTTGCAAGGAATTCATTGAGATTATGGGCTATTGGGTGGTTTCCCAACCAATTTACTTCCTGTATCCTGTCACCCAACCGAATAACCATCCTTTTGTCATATAAAAGGAGGTTTTGGGGTCTCATTCCAAGGAAAAACATAGCAATAGTGAAACTCTTCCCATTTCACTTTCCCCCCTTGCCCCAAGAATTTGTAGCCACATTGTGAGTTTTGAGCTAAAATTCCCTATTCTTTCCCTTTTTCCTCATTCATAAGCCTATTCCCATTATCTAAAGAGAATTGGGAGAGGAGAAGGATACGTGGAAGCAGTTGGAGCTTGGAGAAGTGATCCAAAATGGATCTTGAAAGGCTCAAAAATCAAAGTTTTTGAATGCTCAATATAATGACATGATCCTATAGTGCTCGTCACAAGCTTTCTGGCGGTGAAAACATATTGTAAATCCGACATCATATGCTAAAGTTATCACATTCGGAAGTTTTGAACAAACACGGAAAAAAAGTCAACTGGTCAAAGGACACGTGGCACCTCCTCGAGATGACACATGGAAATGGAAGATGTTGACACATGGAAGACCGTGGATATGACACAGGATAGATTTCAGAGACAGAGGACAAGCCGAGTGGCCTATCCCGAGATTGTTGACTGGTCAATAACCTTTTGGGGACCAAAAGGTCCTTAGTGGGGAGTTGTGATCCAAAATGGATCTTGAAAGGATAAAAAAACAAAGTTTTTGAATGCTCAATAAAATGACATGATCCTGCAGTGCTCGTCACAAGATTTCTGGCGAGACAAATGGATTGTAAATCTGACATCGTATGTTAAAGTTATCGCATTCAAAAGTTTTGAACAAACAAGGAGAAAAAAGTCAACTGGTCAAAGGACATGTGGCACCTCCTCGAGATGACACATGGGAATGGGATATGTTGACACATGGCAGATCATGGATATGACACATGGTAGGTTCATTTGTTGACTAGATAGATGAGGGTTCGGTTGTTGAATAGACAGATGAGTTGGAAGGTGATTGTATTGGTGACATGGTTGTATGGACCAATCATACAATGCCACGTGGCCCAACCCAATGTTGCCACGTGGCACCCTGATTAGGGAAATAAGGACTAGTTCAAAAGTTAGTCTATTCATCCTCCATAGGATTCGAAATGAAACCTCAAAAGAGAAAGAATCTCACCCAAATGCACTAACCACCAAGTAAAGTCAACACTTGTTACAATTCTATGGAAAAATTACTATTTTTAAAATGGGTATGTTAAGGCATTAAAGGTGTTAACTAAGTTTTAAATGCCACGAATATTAAAACCCATATTTTATGGCATGTAAAAAAGGGTGCTAACCATATATTACATGGGAATTCATGTTTAGCCATTTAAAAAGGGCACTCTCCATATTTTTAGCCATGAAACATATATTATGTTGGCAAATGGGTGTTAAACCATATATTATATGGGTTGTAACCCATAGAAAATCGCACCATATCTTTGAAGTGGGATATGATATATATTATATGGGTTTTAACCCATAGAAAATCGCGCCATATATTTGAAGTGGTATCAGAGCTAGTTGACATTTGGATTTGAGTTTTTCATGTTAACCAGGGAAAAGCTACAACGAGGTGAAGGCGAGCTTGTTGCAGAAAATCCATTAATTGGATTGAGAAAGAGAGCTTCTCATAGCGATAAGATGATATCGGAAGAGGGACTTTCTTTTGATGAGAAAGAGTTTCAAAAAATTGTCCTTGCTATGTTGGAGATGGTGAAAGTTTTGTATGAGGATTACTTGCAATGAAAGAGACCGGTTCTTGGCAAATCTTCAAAGGGAAAAAGTGAAGAGGAAGAGGATCCTCCTCAGATTCCTCCTTCACCACCATCATCACCTCCTTCTTCTCTTTCTTCTTCAAGTTCAAGTTCTAAATCTAATGCAAAGAAACATGTTCATAAACATAAGAATGAAATTCCATTATTAAAACTTGATGTTAAATTTGAGTTACCCATATATGATGGTGAAGTTAATGTAGAGAGACTTGACAGTCAGGTAGATGAAGGTTTACTGCAGTGTGCAACAAATCAAGGATGAGGCCACACAAATCAAGTTGGCATCTTTGAGACTTGCAGGTACATCTCTCATCTGGTGGCAAAGCAAGTTGCAAAACATAACACAACAAGTGGGTAATGTATTTCCATCACGGCAAAGCTTCATTTATGGACTTAGGAAACAATTCTATCCTTTGGGTTATAAAGAAAAAGCATTAATTGAATGAAAATATTTAAAACTAAGAAAAGGACAAATAGTGCAAGAGTATACAAATGGATTTCGAAAAATGGCATTGATGTTAGATATCCTTTTACATAAACATGAAACCCTTATGAAGTATATAGGAGGTTTACCTGCACATATTAGAAACATTGTATTCATGTTTGGACCCACTAACCTTGATGAGGTTTCTGTTCAAGTGGCATACATTGAAGCAGGAAAAACAGGTGTATCAAGGGAATCATCATCTTCAAGAAAAGAGGACAAGAGGAAATGGCATGGCAAGAATTCAAATGCAGTGCCAAAAAAGGACGAGAAGCCCTTTTGCACGCATTGTAAGAAAGAAGGACATGATGAGGACAGATGTTGGCAGTTGCATCCAAAGAAGAGGTCAAAGTGGTTCAAGGAAAAGAAGGGAAGGCAAACAGTGGCAACGACAACAAGACCCACAGACTTGGGATCGGATTCAGGTGAAAAATCTAAGGTCTCATCGGTTGGTATGACAGGTAAAATTGGTGAAGGCATTGATTGTAGAAGTAACTTGTTTCATATAAGGGTAATCATGCGACACACTAAGATAGACACATTAATCGACAGTGGATCTCAATCTAATATAATCTCAGAAGAATTGGTTAAGCAATTGGGGTTAAAAACACAAGTACATCATAATCCTTACACACTTAAATGGATAAGAAATCACCATCAAATGCACATAACAAAGCAGTGCACAATCAAATTTGCAATTTCATCTAAGTATGTGGATGAGGTAACATGTGATGTAGTGCCATTAAGAGAATGTGGAATGGTCTTAGGTAGTCCATATTTATATGATCGAAAGGCAATCTTCTATAGGACAAAGAATCAATATCAATTAACCAAAACAAGTCAAGATTATGTGGTTTGTGCTCATCATGTTAAGGAAAATAAAACAATTCAAACAATGGAACAATTAAAGAAGGAAGTTCAAGCAAGCAACAAACCAATAATTGTTTCAAATGAAGTAATTGATCTTAAGCAAGAACAAGAAATGATTGTTGAATGGAAAATCAATCATAGGATGCTTCAAGATAAGCTCATGTCATGCAAATATTACAAGTATATCAACTCATTTGCAGTCTTCTGTTTGATGCTATCATTAGTAATGTTGTCTACATGGATGATAGTGGCTTCAATAAGATGTAACAGGATTCAAATGGCTAACAATATGGTGTCAGTTTTCATGATTGTGTTATAGCTATTCTTGATGAGACAAGTGCATAGGACAGTCAGATCAGAGTTATGCTGAAGAAAAGCCAAGACAAAGCCATTTTTATGCAAGGAATCTATTGAGGAGAAGACGTTTGCAGGCCATTTTTGGGAGCTACACTCAGTCTTTTTCAGTGTCGTCAATTGTGTTGGATTTCTGAGGTCGAGCAGAAAACAGTGAGACTAGTATGAGATCCATTTGATGTACTTTTTTTTACTTTGCAAGCATTTAAGAATTAATAAAGAAGCCTCCCCCACTGAGACAAAGGCCTATAAATGTAGGCAATTTTGTGCCAAAATCCGATATCACTTCTCTTGTTATGGTTTGTTGTTCTTATTGCTTTAGTTCAGATCTGTATATTGTCTTATGGCTACTATGCTTCTTCATTAAATTATTTTCTTATCGTCCTTTCTTTCCACTGCATTTGAATTTTTTCCATGCCATTTCCTCTTGTCCTCTTTCCTTGAAGACGATGATTCCCCTGATACACCTGCTTTTCTTGCTTCAATGTATGACGCTTGAACAAAAACCTCATCAAGGTTAGTGGGTCCAAACATGAATACAATGTTTCTAATATGTGTAGGTAAACCTCCTATATACTTCATAAGGGTTTCATGTGTATGTAAAGGGATATCTAACATCAATGCCATTTTTCGAAAGCCATTTGTATACTCTTGCACTGTTTGTCATTTTCTTAGTTTTAAAGATTGCCATTCAATTACTGATTTTTCTTTATAACCCAAAAGATAGAATTGTTTCCTAAGTGCAGAAATCAAGCTTTGCCATGATGGAAATACATTACCCACTTGTTGTGTTCCATTTTGCAACTTGTTTTCCCACCAGATGAGAGTTGTACCTGCAAGTCTCAAAGATGCCAACTTGATTTGTGTGGCCTCATCCTTGATCTGTTGCACACTACAATAAACCTCCATATGCCTGATCCAATTTTCAAGTCTCTCTGCATTAACTTCACCATCATATATGGGTAACTCAAATTTAACATCAAGTTTTAATAATGTCATTTCATTCTTATGTTTATGAACATGTTTCTTTGCATTAGATTTAGAACTTGAACTTGAAGAATAAGGAGAAGAAGGAGGTGATGATGGAGGTGAAGGAGGAATCTGAGGAGGATCCTCTTCCTCTTCACTTTTTCCCTTTAAAGATTTGCCAAGAACTGGTCTCTTTCGTTCCAAGTAATCCTCATACAAAACTTTCACCATCTCTGACATAGCAAGGAAAGTTTTTTTGAAACTCTTTCTCATCAAAAGAAAGTCCCTCTTCTGAAACCATCTTCTCTCTATGAGAAGCTCTCTTTCTCAATCCAATTAATGGATTCTCTGCAACAAGCTCACCTTCACCTCACTGTAGCTTTTCCCTGGTTAACATGAAAAACTCAAATCCAAATGTCTACTAGCTCTGATACCACTTCAAAGATATAGAACGATTTTCTATGGGTTAAAACCCATATAATATATATCATATCCCACTTCAAAGATATCGTGTGATTTTCTATGGGTTAAAACCCATATAATATATGGTTTAACACCCATTTGCCAACATAATATATGATCCATGGCTAAAAATATGGAGAGTGCCCTTTTTAAATGGCTAAACATGAATTCCCATGTAATATATGGTTAGCACCCTTTTTTACATGCCATAAAATATGGGTTTTAATATTTGTGGCATTTAAAACTTAGTTAACACCTTTAATGCCTTAACATACCCATTTTAAAAATAGTAATTTTTCCATAGAATTGTAACAAGTGTTGACTTTACTTGGTGGTTAGTGCATTTGGGTGAGATTCTTGCTCTTTTGAGGTTTCAGTTCGAATCCTATGGAGGATGAATAGACTAACTTTTGAACTAGTCCTTATTTCCCTAATTAGGGTTCCATGTGGAAACATTGGGTTGGGCCACATGGCATTGTATGATTGGTCTGTACTACCATGTCACCAATACAATCACTTTCCAACTCATCTGTTTATTCAACAACTCAACCCTCATATGTCTAGTCAACAACTGAACCTTCCATGTGTCATATCCACGGTTTTCCATTTGTCAACATCTTCCATTGCCATGTGTCATCTCGAGGAGGTTCCACGTGTCCTTTGACCAATTGACTTTTTTTTCCTTATTTGTTCAAAACTTTTGAATGCGATAACTTTAGCATACGATGTCTAATTTACAATTCGTTTGCGCCGCCAGAAAGCTTGTGACGAGCACTGCAGGATCATGTCATTTTATTGAGCATTCAAAAAATTTGATTTTTGAGCCTTTCAAGATCCAGTTTGGATCAAGAAGAGTATCCCAGGACCGGGTTTGAGGAGCACTCGTCGATCTCATTTTGTAAGTGACTTTGTGAGATTAATATAAAGAAGTACTTTTTTTCGTCCCGCTATATGTTGTGTTCAATAGTTATGTTTGATTTACATTTCGTTATGACATCTAACCCATTAATTCATTTATAAGATGCATGTTCATAGTTTCTTGTTTGTCTTTTGATGAATGTCAGTTGGACTTGGGAGGAGACTTTCAATCAAGAAGTGACCGAATGCAAAAGGATCAACATTGGACATGGAGTTTAAGGTAGAGTTATCAGATCCTTGTACTTTGTATTTTATGCATGAATGTGGGGTATTGTTGGGGTAGTGATTAAAAGTAGGATACTTTAGACGATTATCTATTCTTTCACTTTAGAACTCTAGTGTAGTCCATAGGGAGGTTTTCCCACTATAGCAATAGACTATGAGGAAACCTAAGAAGGCTCAGAATCAGAAGAGCTTGCAAACAGGGACCACGATATTCATGCCTCTGGAAGGCTAGGGCATAAATGAGTAAGGTGATATCCCTTGCAAATCTTACATGGGAACTTAGGCTTACATCCTATCCGTCTAGGTTTCTCAACCAAATCAATGCCCCCATCATGACTAGCATTGGATGGTTGCTTGTCTTCAACATGACTCACAGAGGTTGTTGACATATCACTCACATGACTTGCATTGACGAGACTCGTGCCCCCAACATGACTTGCAGTGGTTGGTTGCATATATCCAACATGAATTTCAGAGGTTAGTGATTGGTCGATAACATGACTTGCAGAGGCTATAGACCTATCACTAGTATGACTAAAAGTGACTAGAATTTTTCCCCCAGCATGACTTGCAGAGGTTGGGTGTTGGTATTCAACATAATTTATAGAGTTTGAGGACCTATCTCCAACATGACTCATAAAAGTTGGTGATTTCATTTTCTTCTTCTTCCTCTTTCTATTTCATTTAGACTTCAAGTTACTAGTAGCTATACTTTCACCATAGAATATAGGAGGAGGAGAAGGCTTTGTTGATGAAGGAACATCAACATGATTCCCATGACATAAGGTGCTTAATTGAGAAGCGTCAAGATCATTCAAGACATTTGGAATGGTACCCAACCAAACCGATAGTCCCACATTCAACCCAGGAATGTATAGTGTAGCCATCAAAGGGACACCAACATTTCTAAAGAAATAAAAATCACAAAAATACCCTTGCGAAGGGGTTCCTTGGTTTGTATCATCAATAAAAATTTCCATGAAGATCTTATGCACAAGTTCTTCCCTTGAGGAATCATTCAAGTCCATAAAAGTCTCATAATCTGACTCTGACGAACTAGTGGTATAAAAAAAACAATGTCTATAAAGAGGCGGCTCCATATTTCTAAGCGGAAGACCGAAAGTTCCTCACGACCAACAGAGTTGGAGGTTTACCACCTTAGGTCAAAGACCCAAAGCAATGCCAGACTAAATCACTATGGAAAACTAGGGAGCACAGAGCACACCACTAATAAGAAAATCCTAAAAAGATACAAACCAGACAAACGACCCTTTTGAATGCTTCCAACCCAGGGAGATGAAGTCTTGATCGTCCAAAACATTCACAAAGGAAAACAACTCGCCATAAGAATAAGTTACCCATAACTCTGACCGACGGTCCCTTCGAGTGTCTCTAAGAGAATACAAAGTCTCCCTCGGGTACCACGATACACCCCTCACAGTCACCTATGTGTCAACCTATATAATGGAAACTAGGCCACCAATCTTTAATCAACAACCAGGGGGGTACATTCCATAGCGAGTGAGTGTATGGGAAGGGTAACTAAGTCCAAAGATCCTCCTGAGGCCTGAAACGCAACATGGCCAAAATCACTCTTAGAGTACCTTAGACGAATCCAAGTGTCTCAGAGATATGACACAAGTGATGCCAATAACTCTACAGGATTCACCCCCAATTCACACTCTCCCAAATGCTTTGTCAGGATCAGGAGTGGATATCTATGTCATTGTCCTCCATGCGGCCTCGTGTTTGACTCTTGTGTGAGAGGAGCTTCCCGGATTAAGTAATTACAAAGTGGATTTTTCACACCCTAGCAAATACATCTAGGTTAAGTTTTGGTTGGCCTTAAAGAGTTTACCTCTCCACACCTAATCCAAGGCCCTAGCCTAAGCTATTGTTGAACCCTAGGAAAAGTGTTAATAATATATTTTAGATTAGCGCATTTGTTTTAGGGTATTTTCTTACTCAAGGAATGGAATTGCAACTGATGTTGTTCGAGATTCTTGTGAAAAAGAAACTAATTAGAACACTGGCAAAAACGACTTTACACTAATTCTACAAATGAAAAAGAGCTTCTAGCAAAAAGCATGAACAATCCTTCAAACAAAAAGATGCAATATTTTCTCCTTTCCATGCAAAATGTACAATGAAACTTTCGAGTGAAACAAAAGAGAAAATGAATGGATCTTATTTCTTATTTTTTCTTTTGGAATGCTTTTAAGATGAGAAGAAAACACAACACTGTGCTAATTTATTTTTCTTTTTCAAAAAACAATGCAAAGAAATGCAAAGAAAGAAAGAGACCTAAAAAAATAGGTTTTTTATTTTTTATTTTCTTCCAATCAAAGCAAAGCTAACAAAAGATGCTAAAAGAAACTGCAGAATACACGATTCATTCCCACCTCGGCCATGCAGGGGAATTGTTTTTTTAAATGCAGCTCATTATTCTGAAAATTCAAGCTAAAAAAAAGGCAAAAATGCTTGGAAACATGGAGAGACAAGAGGATTTATTTTTGTTATTTCATAAACAATTTGATCATGCAAATTGTCTCAACCCCAAACAAAAGAAGATTCTAGAACTCAGGAAGACTTGGGAACCACAAGTTTCCATAAAGAAAAGGAAAATATTTTGAAACATTCTCCAAAACCACAGAGACACGTGTTGTGCACGTCCATCCTGTGTATGTATGTGGGTTGTATATAATTCATACTGTGTATGTATGCGTTCTGTATAGAGAACATGATGCGTACACCTCTGTAAATTTTCAAAAAAATAAAATTTTGGACAAGCAACTTGGGAAAGGGAAGCTGGTAGGCACCTGGAAGGTGACCAGAGACCCAACCTGACTCAGAACACTCAAGAAACTTAAAAAGACACTGAAAATAAAATCAAACCAAGATCTCCCACTAAGACCCTAGAGAGAATCCATAGTGGAGTTGCCAATTTTGCTAGCGGGGAAAAATCCCCTATTACTATACTTGGTCGGAATATAGGGAGAGCATTGATCTCCCTTAAAATATAGTTTTATTTCTAAACTACCCCAAACAATTTGAACTTAAAATACAAGAGAAGGAAAAGAGGGTGTACCTTAGGTCCTTTCGACTGGTGTATACCTCCTTCTCCTTTATAGTTTCTTGGGCTGTTGATCTCCTCCCAAAGCTGACCTACACACAATTTAGAAAAGAAAGATACAATATATTCTATCTCTACTTATCAATGTTAGGGTTCAGATATAAATGTAAATACATTTAATCAATTAAACACAAAAGCACAATATTTGGGATAGAAACAAAACTCTTTTATTTAGATACAAAGATTACAAAAAGTTACAACCTCCTTATTGACAGATGCTCCATGAACCTGGTCTGGGCTCCTCTTACTGCTGCTCCAAGTGCATCATTCCCATGATACCTCTCACAATCAAATGATCTCCTTGGGAAATAGGGAAGGGATTGTATAGGGAGACAGATGGAGGGGGAATGCTGAGGCCAAATATAAAAAAGGGATACAAATCCTGGGCTAGAAGGGAAAGGGATTTTGGCAGAGTTTCTATGTTCTATTGCTTGATTATAGAATGGGACCCCAAGACCAGTTTTTATATGAAAAAAAGATGGTTATTCGGTTTGGGGATGGGATACAATGGCTAAAATGGTTGGGAAACTCTTGATAGCCCGTAAACTCCACTGAATTCCTTGAAAATTTATATTTTTTGCAACTTTTGGAGGAAAAGTGGGTTGTTTCGCGTGCATATTGCATATGTATGCAATATTTCTAGTATGAAACATGCATGTGTATGTGGGAAGTATTGCAACAAAGTGCATACATGCTCCAAAAAATGGTTTTTTAAAGAGAGATTCTCAACAGTAATTTGGAAAATTGTGCAAGTAGTAAGGCGAAATCCATGTATGCCTAGGTAGGAAATTTTAGGGCTATAACACATTGTCAACAAAAAAAGAAAATGAGGACCAGGTTTAAATCAAAGGAATACTCCACAACAAGACCGCTGGAAATTGTGCATATTGATCTAGTTGGACCAACTAGAACAAATGGTTTAAAAGGTGAGAAATATTTTATCTTATTGGTTGATGATTATAAAAGGATGACTGCAGTTTGTTTTCTCAAGAAGAAATCATAAGCATTTGAAAAATTCATGGTATGCAAGGAAATGGTTGAAAATGAAATGGACTCAAAAATCAAATGTTTGAGATTTAATAATGGAGGAGAGTTTACTTCAAAGGAATTTATGGATTTCTACAGCAAGCATGGAATAAAAAGGCAATTCTCCATTTCTAGGACACCTCAACAAAATGGAGTTGTTGAAAGGAAAAACAAGGCAGTACAAGAAATGACTCAAACAATGTTAATGGATTCTAAGTTGACAGATGTATTTTGGATACATGTAGTGCATACAACAATTCACATTCAAAACATATTAATGCTCATAAATAATAGTGATAAAACACCCTACGAGTTGTGGAAAGGTAGACTAGCAAATGTGAAGCACTTCAAAGTTTTTGGAAGAAAATGCTATATCAAAAGAGAAGATGGCGGAATGGGAAAGTTTGATTCTCGTGTGGAAAAAGAAAGGCATACTTGTTGGGTACTCAAGTATAGGGAAATCATACAAATGTTACAATCTAAGGCTCAACAAATGTGTGGAAATAATCAATGTAATGGTTGATGAGACAGGTGGATGGAAAATAAAGGAAGAATAAAAGGAGTCACTGGAACATGTTTACGAAGAAGAAGAAAATGATGAAGAAGAAGAAGAAAATGATGAAGAATCAATAGAAGGGGAAAATGAAGAGGATCATATAGAGGTAGAAGATCAAGAACAACAAGTACCTCCAAAGACACCAAGAAAACAAATGTAGAAGAATCATCCCTCATATTAGATTATCGGGAACAAAGATGCAGGAGTTGAGGCTAGAAGAATAATTCATTCATCAGAACAACTACACCTATCACTTTTATCCTTGATTGAACCAAATAGTTTTGAAGAAGCCAACAAGGATGAATTATAGATAAAGGCAATGGATGAAGAGTTGGATCAAATAGAGAAGAATGACACTTGGGAATTGGTTCCAAGACCAAGGTATAAGAATGTGATCTACACAAAGTGGGTCTTCAGAAATAAATTAAATGAAGATGGACAGGTTACCCGAAACAAAGCTAGATTGGTATGTAAATGATACACATAGGTTGAAGGTATTGAATTTGAAGAGACATTTTCTGCAGTTGCCAGAATGGAAGCAATCATATTGATCCTAGCATATGCGTGCTCCAAGAATATTAAAGTGTATTAGATGTACATGAAATCAACCTTTTTGAATGGTGAACTAGAAGAAGAAGTCTACTTTTTTTTTTTTGTTAATGTGGCCGAACCTATTGGCATCGGGATTAACCTATGTCTTGAGAAACCACAACTCAAGGGAATCTAAGCCGTCAAAATCACCTGGGGATTGCACCCGGCCTAAGCCAAACAAACCCTTAACATGGTTGGTTTTTTTGTTCCCGCAGGTTTCGAACCGGTGACTTTTCGACACGGAGTGGCTTAACAACACACTCCGTCACCGACTGTCCTACACCTCGGGGACAAGAAGAAGTCTACATTGAGCAACCAAAAGGATTTCAGTTGTTAGAGAATGAAAATTATGTGTGTAGATTGAAGAAGGCCTTGTATGGTCTAAAATAGGCCATCGGAGCATGGTATTCTAGACTAGACAAATATCTACAACAACAAGGGTTCATGAAAGGAAATGCAGACATCAACCTCTACATCAAGGTAACTCAAGAGAGTATTTTATTAATTGAAGTTTATGTTGATGATATTATTTTTGGAAGTGACGATGACAGGTTAAGATAGAAATTTGCAAAGGATATGCAGAAGGAATTTGAAGTGTCATTACTTGGTGAAATATCCTTCTTTTTGGGTCTTCAGATATGTCAAAGAAACCAAGGAATTTTTATTTCTCAAACTAATTATATCAGAGAAATGCTAAAAAGGTTCAGAATGGAAGATTGCAAACCAGTCAATAATCCTATACAAACTAGTTGCAAGATAAGTAAACATGATGATTCAAGGTCTACAGATCAGAGGTTGTCCAGATCAATGATTGGCAGCTTACTTTATGTAACAACATCCAGACCAGATGTAATGCAGGAAGTTGGACAGGTGGCATAATTTCAAGCAGAGCCAAACGAATCACATGTTCTATAAGTAAAGAGGATATTTATATATGTCAAGGGTACAAAAGAGTTTGAATTATGGTATCCGAAAGGAAATAATCTATCACTTATTTCCTACACAGATGCAGATTGGGTCGGTTTCATTAATGACTGAAGAAGTACAAGTGGAGAAATGTTGTGGAGAAATGTTCTACTTGAATCACTTTCTACGAGAACAAGTTGGAGAGAACAACATCATAGTTGAATATGTGGGAACAAAAGAATAGGTTGCAAATATCTTTAGAAAACCTCTTCCAAGGGAATCCTTTGAGTATCTTCGATAGAGACTTGAATGCTTATCTTATATATCTTATATTTACAGGAGGAAGCACCATAAAGAGGACAATTTAGCTTGGGGGAGCAATTTTAGGAAGAGTTCAGTCAGGGGGAGCATCCCCAAGGATAATTTAGTTAAGAGGATTACCTTTGCCATTGATTTCAAAGGGGGAGAAATTCATCATATGCAGGATATAGAGATAGATTCTTGGAGAGAGAGAACATAGGCATGTTTCCAGGGGGGGCGATGGTCGCAGGGGGGAGCATGAGTGATATGAATTCAGTGTTGCATTAGAGTGTTTCCATCAATTCAAAAGGGGGATATTGTTGATTAATTGGGTTGGTTGTCATTGATTTCAACCCTTGAATCAAGTCCGATATCAAATTCTTGTATCCCCAACAGTATGGTTAAGGGAATTAAGTTTTGTTTGATATTTAATGTTATGAAGATTAGTATATTTTGAAGTAATACTATCTTATATGGATAGTACATTTCATGCCATTTCTGATGATATGTGGAACGTCACATAACTCCTCACAATTAGAGAGTTACGACCTTGTGAAGTTGGAGAACCATCATGAGTTATCTGGAAGGTCAAAGAAGTCAAATTATTCTAGAAGCCCCTAGAAGAAGTTGACTAGTCAAATGGGTGAGACTAGGAGTACTTAATCATGGGTTAAGTTGTTGCAATAAGAAAATAATTAAAAATAAATTAATTTCAACTAGAAGTGGAGAATTTATTATTTTTATCAAAGTGGGTTAGAAGTGGGTTAGCCCTAAAAGAAGGAAATTGGGTTAAGTTGATTAGAAGGTGACCCCTTGAGGAAGCTACATGGGAGTATAAATAAGAGAGAAAGGCTCTCCTATTAGCCCCATATTGAGCACATTGAATATCTATTATTATGTAAGGTTTATTGTAGGTACTCATTGATACATTTGAATTTACACAAGTCTGAGGTAGCATGAAGGGTTCACAACGAAAGTTTCAGAATTACAAAAATACTGAAAAAATGCTAGTTTCTTAGGTGTATGTGGGCTGTAGTGGAGAAAGGAACATATGTACGTGGGATTTCAGTATAACAAGGTGCGTACATGTGATAAAATCCATGAAATATTGAATTTTTGAGGGTGTCGGGTTCTCAGAGTCTAAAAGCAAGCTCCCAGGAAGGTCTACAATGATCAGGTACAACATATCTATCTACATATTCAAAAGGTATCTCATATTCTTATGTGGTGTTGGATATTGTTGTCTCCATGATATATGGTTATGGGAGTTTGAGGTTTTTCCCTAGAGATGGTGTAGGTTGTACGTAATCTATGGTATAATCTAGATCTACATAAATACAACACTTGTATGTTGGTATTATTCATTGGTACATATTGCTGGTTCAAGTGTTGAGATGTTGCTAATATTTCTTGGTACATGGTTGAGGGTTTTTGGTTATGAAGAGGTTGTGGAGTTTCTTGTGAATTTTGAGGCTGCATATTAGTAAGGGTTTGATTTGTAGTCCATGTGAGGATTATTACACTTGTTCATGATTGTACACACATGCATGGCACATGAATAGAGAGACATAGATGTACTTGGTTAGGAGATTTATAAGATTCTATATGCATAGGGTACAACTATAGGAAAGACATAGCAACATGTTGCAGGGGGAATTGACAGAGGTAGAAAAGTGTTTGAAGTTTCAGAAAAGGTGAAAACCCTTTCTTTCTTAAGGTATACGTGTGCTGCAGTATAGAAAGGCCATGTACATACGCGGGTTGTAGTATAGAAAGGGCATGTACATAAGAGGGCTACAGAACAGACATGTCACATACCTGTTGGGTTATTTTGGTACAAGAAGGTTACAGGTACAGGTCGATGACATTATTTTGGTACAGGTTGCTTACAAGTTGTTGGCACATATCAGTACAGGTTTACAGTGGTATATCTTAAAGTGATGGTGTGGTAGTGGTTTCATAATTTAACTTATATTTCGGGGAGGCAGGACGGGGCAAGGATAGGCGGTTGTAGCCACCTTCCAATTTTAGCTGGAGAACATAGGGGGTTGTATCCTCCTTTTTGTTGTAGCTAGAGAATTGGGAAGTTGGAGCTTCCCTTAGGTTGTAGCTTGAAAATATAGGGGGTTGGAGCCTCCTTCGAGTCGTAGCTGGAAAACAAAGAAAGTTGGTACTTCGAATGAATGTAATTCTTAAAGACATATAAGAAAAAACATTTCGTGGTTTTCTTCCGCATTGGGTTTCCACGTAAAAATACTGGTGTATTGTGTATGTGTATGATTTCTCATTGTTCATGGTTTATTTACTCCGCACTTGTTGAATGATAATGGTCTATTGATCATAAATATAAACAATACTTATATAATGTGGTTAAAAAGGATTAAAAAGATCTATTGTTGATTCACCCTCCCTCTTAGTAATCCAATATAAGTTCTTTCCTTTAATATGGCTAATTTCAAAGGAAAGGAGCCTTCCTTCTTGCAGTAAAACTAAACCAATTCCATGCTCTGAGGCATGAAATTCGACAATAAATATTTTTGTGAAGTTAGGCATGCCCAGGATAGGATTCGTACACATAACCTCCTTAAGGTATTCAAAATTATTTGGTTCCTTCTTGACTCCAAGAAAATTCCTCATTTTTTAATAATGTTGTTAGAGGTGCTTCTATTTGACCATAATTCTTGAAAAAACTGCAGTAATATCCTATTAATATTAAGAATCCTCTAATATTATTCAAGGTTTTCATAATTTTCCATTCCATCATAGATTTAACTTTGTTAGGGTCCACTTTGACACCTTCAGGAGACGCAACATGAGCCAAATATTCCACTTCTTGAACCCCAAAGGAACACTTGGAAGTATTTTCATATAGTTGTTTCTCTTCCAACAATTTTAACACCATGTCAACATGTTGTACATGTTCTTACCACAATTTGTTGTAGATTAGTATATCATCAAAAAACACTAACTCAAATTTTTTGAGTAAGGTTTTGAAAATAGAATTCATAAAGATTTTAAATGTTGAAGGTGCACTAATAATGTCAAATGGCATCACCAAAAACTCATAATTAACTTCATGTGTTCTAAATATTTTTTTGTGAATGTCTTCTTGCCTCATTTTGATTTGATGATATCCAGAGAAAAGATCCATATTAGTAAAAACAAATGATTTTTTCAATTCATCTAATAATTCATCAATGAAAGGAATATGAAACTTATCTTTAATGATCATTTTTTTGAGTTGTCTATAATATGGAAACATACACCATGAACTATCCTTTTTGTAAGAATCACCACTGGTGAAGATAAATCCTTTGGCTACTTTGAATGATGTCGACCTCTAACATTTTTTGAATCATATACTCAATATCACTCTTGTGTGCATATGGGTACCAGTAAGGCCTAATACTAGGTGGTACACTTGTTAGTTACAAATGAATAACAATGGCATGATATAAAGTAGGTGGAATACCCTTATGAATCTATTCAAATACCTTGGAATAATTGTTGATAATGTTTTGGAGATCCACTAGAACATAAGGTATAAATGTTTTAACATCTGGTGAGAACAATTATGCAAGTACACAATGGTGTCCATTTTTTAGTGATTTTGTCATGATGTTAGAGCTTATCACTCTAGAGGGATTCCCTTGGATACCTTTGAGTTCAATATCCTTTCCTTTTGAGGAAAATATCATTATGATTTCTTTGAAATTAAGAGCCACCATTCCCAATTACTGTAACCATTGGACCCCTACAACAACATCAACATCACCCATTAGATTGCAATGATGGGAATATCCAATAAATACTCCCCCATATTGATCTTAATACTATGTAACTTCCATGAGAAATTTATGGTACCTCCATCTGCAATCATTACTTGAAACCCTAGTGTTGGAAATATAAAGTAATTGAGAAGTTTCACTAATTTGCAACTATTGAAGCTATGGGTACTACTAGAATCAATCGACATATTAACTTTTTATTTTTGATATATCCTTCTATATTGAGGGTTTGTGGAGTATTTATGCTAGCTAATGCATGGAAAGATATGTTTGGAGTAGTCTCTTCTAGTTATATATCATGCGATGGTTCCAATTCTTGATCTTATTCTTCTTCACAATCTACGTAGAATAATTTATTCTAACCACATTTATGCCCCTTACTATACTTCCTATCACAATTGAAACATATTCTCTTGACTCTTCTTTCATCCAACTGATGAGGTTTCAACCTTGTAGGTTGAGTGAGGTTAGGAGAGGGAGCATGGTTCTCTTTATAGTTGTTAGTGGCCACTCTTCTAGTAGCCATATTTTTACTTTCAACTTTCCTAGTGACACTGAAATCATGCTCTATAGATTTACGTTCAAAGAGACCCACCTCATGTTTAATGATCTTCTTTAAATTTCCCATTAAGAGATCTAACAAATTATCATCTGGAATGTTTTTTACCCTGAGACTTAGTTTTTGGAATTGTTGAATGTGCTATGTAATTAGAACTCTCTTTTAAATATTTATCAATTGAATAAATAATGTATTTATCTTAATATATCCATAATGTGCTATCAATTGATCTATGAAAATGGACCAAGATACAATAGAATACATTTTTCTTTCACAAATACATTGGTACAAACAAATTGATTAGGTTCTAAATACAAGGATGTAAGAGTTACCTTTTGTAAGGTTGGCACTTGGTGTATATTAAGGAATTGATCCATATGGAATATCCATGTTATAGGATCTTTACCTTCAAACTTCTAAATATCGATCTTGAGAATTAAGTAGTTCCTTGGTGCCAAGTGGAACCCCCGATGATGTGAATATGGAGGTGATGAATAATCATGGTTTTTAGAATCAATCTTTATTTCCTCCACATTTACGTGATTTACTTGAGTCTTAAGATCACCTTGAGGGAATCTCTCATCTAGGGTATGTAACAAGATGGTTGACATAGAATTTTGCAATTCTTCCATCTTTTTATCCATCATATTTTCCATTTGTTCCCTATTCTTTTACACCTGTTCCATACTCTTTTCCATATGTTCCCTATTATCATTCATGTTATTTTCCATATTTCATTCCATTTCGGTTTGAATATTTGTCAAATTAGAATTTAACATTGACCTATCATTCAAATCATCAATTTGATTCTCCAAATTGGATAGTTGGTTTTGTATATCTTCATTTTCTTCATGAGTCTTTGTTGAGATTTCTGGAGGTTTAATTGGAGAAGGTTTTTTGGAGCACCCTTTGCAATTTGGGGAAAAAAATAATAATTGACTCCTCTTTTTTCTCTTATCACACATTTTGGATCACCAAATACATATTTTCCAATAAAAAACTAATCTAATTGCAAGTTGTATACCTTTAAAATCCTAATTTTAAGTCTATCTTGTTGGTTGACCTTTATTCTAATGTATCTATGAAATTCCATCCCTTCTGAGTCAGAAATTTATTCATGTAGTAATCTGATATGTCTTTTCTACAATTCCATAGGTTTGAGCAAAATTTGATGTGTCAAGTGAATGTTATGGTAACCTTCCCAAAATGTTTACCCCTTTCTAGATAACAAACTTATATGGAATGCCACATGTCCAATATTTTAGATTTGATTTTAATTTTTTTACCTAAAATAGCATGTTTGGTATTCTTTCCAAAGGAATGGATGGCACTCAAGTTAGACCTTCCAATATTAATATATGATAGTTATACCAAGAACACGTGTTTGAGACTAGTTTTAGGACTAGTAAAAAAACCGTAATTTACATAGCCTGTATCTCATAAAGTAAAACGATCCGAAACTTGAAATTTTTACCACATGTACTTAGATATGTATCCATAGGATATTGAAAAATTTCACATTCTAAAACCTTTCTTAAAAAATGTTATAGAAAAAATGACATGATGAATTGTTTGAAATTGATTTCAGGATTAGTCACAAACCCTAACTTCCATAGGATATATCTCATAAATTATACTAAACTATACGTTTTTACCCAAAGTACCTAGCTATGTATATTCAGTGTCCTAAAACTTTCACAGTTTGAAACTTCTTCAGAAAAATATTATAGTGAAAATTCTGAGACAATTCGCTTGAAGGAGCTAAACCTTAGTACCATGTGCTTTGAGACCAAATGTTATGCACCAAATGACCAATTAGCATAGAGAGATAGAGAGGAGTGAGAGAGAGAGAGGGGTAAATCCTACCTTGATAAATAGATAAGAATGAATGTGAATCCTCTTCAAGTATTAATCATCATGATGGTGAAATTAACCAAAATTGTCTATGTTCACTAAAATGACCTCCCAAGGTTCATTTCTTGGAAAAATTAAATGATTCAACTTGGAGATTGTGTGTTTTGTCATTCCCCACCTTCCTACATTTTCATGTTTTTCAATTTGAGAAAAAAATGTTGTTGTTGTTGTGCAAAAATACTGAAATTAATCTCCTTTTTTACACACCTTGCAAAACGTATATGAGGCCTTTTTAAAATTCATATCAAATATTCCTCATGCATGATTTAAAGAGATAATCCATGATAAATAATTTTCCATGTTGGACACAAAAACTATGTCTTATATTTTTCTAATTCATCTCCAAATGCATGCATCTTGCTTGAACAACTACCTCCTCAAACTATTTTGAGATGTCCTAAAAAATACACTCCATCATTACAAACATGAATTCTAGGCAAAATTAAATATCCAAACCATGTTCTATAGATGCTCTAATATTTGTAATCAGTTCTCTACAAACCCCTTTAATATCATGTCATGGATCCATGTCTAAGTGCTTAAAACAAAGTTTCCCTTACTCTAACAATTAAGGAAAATGTACACATAATGATTTAAAAATGCACACCTATGACAAAGTAGTCATATAATCATACACATATTGAAATTTTATTTAGAATTCCTTCTAAAGATCTTACTTGTATTTATGAATTAAGATGCATGCATGATATAGCTTACTAGCCATGGATGCTCTTACATGAGACATATAGGGCCAAGACACCCTTGCATGAGACATATAGGGCCAAGACACTTTTTGAGTTGGTACATACAAATATATGTAACCCATTGCAAATAGTTAAGTGCAAATATTTCATTTTTTTTTTATTGATAATTTCAATGGAATATATATATATATATATATATATATATATATTCTTAAAACATTCAAATTTTTAAAGGTTTTCAAATTAGTGTAGAAAAACATAATGGATGTTTTTTTTAAGGAAGAAGTTACTTACAAATATAGGGAAAGAATTTAACTCCTTGGAATTCCATGATTTTTTCCATGAAAATGATATAGAAAAGGAGTAGTTATACCAAGTTATACGCCTCAACTTGAATGCAAAAATAAAACAATAAATTAAAATAATGTATAGTATGATTAAGGCAAAAGGCCTTCCAACCACGTTTTGGGTAGACATTATAACTATTCGAATTTACTTCTTAAATGTATTTACTTCTTAAATGTATGTCCTACAAATATATGTTGAAATCATAACTCCACATAAAAATTGGAGTATAAAAAACCCAAATATAACTCATTTTAAAGCGTTTGAATTAAATAATATTTATATAAAAAGTATTTGATTTAAATAATATTTATATAAAGATACCACATACTCATCGAAGTATATAAAAAAAATATGACTCATCTTAAAGTATTTGAATTAAATAATATTTATATAAAAATACCACATACTCATTGTTTAATTTAATTTATTTTTCTAATTAATATATTTAAAATTTATTAACTTATAATATAGATATCTAAAATTCTACTAAAGTTTCGCACTCTAAAACTACCAACTTAATATTTCATATCAATTACTAAGCAACATCTCAAAGAAATTACACAATAAATATCTCCAAACATAACAAATAAAATTATGTTTTCTTCATCTTGTAATGATACTTGTAATGATAGAAAGGAGTATTCATAATAGTATGAAATATTACTATGTAGTCTAAACATTTTAAGTTTTAGATTTTTTTAAGTTATCATTATTAATTCAGTTATATAATTGTTAGTGAAATTTAATTTTCTGTTGCTTAAATTGCATTTTTGAATGCAGAAATAGATTCTCCCCCCAAAAAATTAAAATACTTAAATTGTATAGATTCAACAACTCAAATATCCAATTTCAACAACTCAAATATGCAATTTCAACAACTCTTGATTAAATTTTAGATAAAATTAGTGAAAAAAAAGCAAAAAAAATCTAAAACATAGAATGTTCAGACTACGTCAATAACTACATTGCCAAATTGGCAAGTTACCCCGAAATTAATAGTACATATGCATTCATCACAAGAGTGCGAAGGTTTGACACACACAATGCTTTCAACCAAAACACTACTCCCAATACTTGTATACTATGTTATTCACCATTGATATTATATGGTTGTAGGTTTTTACTCTGATAGTTATGTTATAACCCTATAATTTATAGGATCAACTGGTGACTGAAATGTTATCTGTTTAGTGTTTTTGTTTATCAAATGATTTTCCATTCTGCAAATAATTTGAGAAAAAGAAAAGAAAAGAAAAAGAATAAAAGAGGGCATAAAAGAAATTCAATAGAGCTCCATGCAATAACAATGACTTGGTCCATACCTTTCAAGCATGGCCAAGTTCTTTTAAATTGATGTTGATAGGAGTAGTGAATAAGTTTGGCTTAACTGTTTAATCTTAGACAAGTGATTTAGGTTAGTTAGTGAATAAATTTGACCAAACTTCCTAATCTTGGTAAGATAACCCCAGGATAGAGTAATTTCTTAGCCCAACAGTTTAATCTGGGCTAATTGTCATAGGTGATTAGGTTAGAGCATAGGGTAGTTTTCTTTATCTCAGTAAAACAAGCATGATGATCAATGTTGAACCATATCTTTGAGGTTTAAAAGGTTTTATGTTTAACCCCTTGATGATAAAAACATGGAAAAGCTTGGGAACACCCACAATATGCACTTATCCTAAGTCTTTCGGAGCACATATGACTTCGCGCTCACAGTTAAGCACAACGCATAGATGTACAGCTGGAGAGTGGGCACCTAGATCCACGGTTGACAAGTCTTTCTGAACCCCCCCGTTTGTTCTACCTTTAACGGTGGGGGGGGGGGGGGGGGGTCCAGAATGGATTGTTTTCTGGCAGGCCCCTTATCTCTATGTGGCAGGAATCCATTGGTTTCGAAACCCACCGCCTCCCGCAATCTGACATACCCTGTCACCTCATGATGTCATTTTCCATGTTCTCCCCTAAAGATCACATCTCATTACTCTGTCAGTCCTCTCACCCTGTTACAAGTCCCTTCACCATGGTCAAGTCCCAATCAATACCCGCCACGTGACCCAACCGTATTCTTTAGTCATTGTCACCTACCATCTCACGCGCTAAATGACCCGTTGGCCATTTATTATTGGCTAACTTATCTGTTAACCTGCTGATGTGTCTCCTGCACCCAACGGGTATCCGTTTGCTAAATACTACCTTCACCCTTCATTCCCTCATCTTTTACCCTGACGTCGCACCAGTGAATTTTCCCCCGTTTTCCTCTCCGTTACAGTCAGTCGCCCAAAGCCACAGTCGTCCCCGCTAACCGTTTTTGTTTTACTTGCAGGTATTGTTACAGTGATGGCACCAAAATCAAAGAAAACAGAGGCCGAGAAAAATCCTTTCCTCCCGCCTCCTGTCGACCTCAACAGGATCCCTCTGGCCGACAAAGACCATTTAATCGCAGAAACTAGATGCGAGTTCGACTTCGCATATTTACAGTCATCCCTAAAGGATGTTTTCTTGGACCAAAGTGATGAAATCAGGCTCTGGGAGTCAAACCTTCCCCTGTATCGTTTTCCCCAGGTTCACCATTTCCCCGAATTCGCCCTCAAATGCCAGGCTCACTACCTCCCCGACTAGAGAGCCATAGTTTCTTCATCTGGAGAAACTCTATTCTTCCTTACACCCCAAGCCATTAATCAGATGATGCAGATACTCAGAGCTGAATCCGCCTCACCTTTCAACCTTGAAATCATCATGAAACTATACCAGAAATTATCATTTCCCCAAAGAGCTCATATTTTTGAGCTTTTTCTCCCACAGGCCGCTACACTCCCCACTACAAATCCCCCGTATCCTTCATCCCTGTTCTCAGTAAAGGGAAACCAGGTCATCTCGTCACTCTGCGCCTTGCTTGGGTATTTTTCGGATCAATGGGTGGATAAACCCATATTGGGTTTTCTGTCCATTTTCTCCACGGATGAGAAATCCACCACTCAATTCGACTACAGTGCCTTCCTGGAAGACAACATTCATGAGCAATTCTCAAATTTCTCCACAGAAGGCATGTTCCGGTATTCCTCAATACTGGCTTACATGCTCATATTATTTCAAGAAGACAATTTCTCCTTTTCGATGCAGAAGATGGACAAGGATGGGAGGCCATAGGCGGTGGCAGTGTGGACTTCGCTGCTCAGACACAACTCTATAGAATTCAGCTTCAAATAGTTTATCGAGCAGTTCTACCACCCCGTGGTGAGCATGCTCAGTGGCAGACCTGAGCTGAGAATAAATGAGGAAATTCAGAGGATCTTACACATTTCAGACCTTGCAAAAAAGGGAGACTGGTACATATACTAGGACCACAAAGAGATCATAGTCTATGGGTACGAATTGGCTCCATACAAGTTACCCAAGTATCTTCCTGTAAGGATATTTTCCCTGGAGTACAAAAGGTATATGATCAACTCAGACGACATACATTTTGTGTCTCTGAAAAAGAAACAACAACTTAGGATCAAAGGGAAAATAGGATCATTCATCTGCTATAGCTGAGGCACCGAGGAGGAGGCAGATAAACTATTAAGGGAGATGAAGTTTTTTGTTAGCTTCATATGGCATTATGACCCCTGGGGGATAATTTTAGAGATGAGAGTTAAGAATAAGAATATCCCATATGTCCACACATCGAGGCCTGAGATAGAGAAGTTCACCAACCAGACAGAATGGGAGCCAAACACTCTGGTTGAGACAGAACAACTGGACCTTTTAGTCACTATCTCATAGACGACTACCCCACAAGCTCCCAAGGATAAAAGGCCCAGAAAGAACACTTCACCTTCCATCATTGAAGTATTGCCCAAAGAGTTCCAATTACACACCAAGAGGCCAAAAACCAGTCAGGCACCCAACATGGTTGTTGAAAAGGGAATTAATTCCACTACAACTATGGAGGTTGATCGATCTCTCCTTAGTACAAGCAACAAACAAATCATGACTACAATGTTTCCCAAGAAGCCTACATATACTCCACCAACCAACTAGCCGAGCAAAATAGGACCGAAATTGAGTATTTTTTAGAAGTATGATCTGATCAAGAAGAAAAATCAGACGTTGGCCAGCAACACATATGCTCAGTTTTGGAAGAAAACATCAACTGCACAACATAGACTACTATCTGCATTCGACACTGAGAAGGGTAGAATGCACATGGTGTTTCTGTAATCACAGGTGCTAGACCTGAAAGTAATCACCAATTACAAAAGGGAAACATTCGAATTTTAGACTAAAGATGTGCATCTAGCTTATCAAATGGACCTGCATGAGAAAATTAGAGAAATGGTTTTCTCCACATTAGCAAATGCTTCCACTTTTGCCTCCAAGTTACAAGTATCTCTGAACAATTTCCATACGCAGTTGAAGTTAGAAAAAATATCATCCTTTTCCAAGGATAACAGGATTAAGACGTTGGAGGAACTGGTCCTCAAGATCGGATATGATCCCTCGAATGTGAAAGAAGTCGAGGAGATGCCCAAAAATAAAAATGTCGATATAACATCTCTGAGGAAACAGTTGAAACTTCCACTAACATAAGATTCACAGGAAAAGGAAATAGCGGAGACAGAAGGGGAAAAGTATGAGATGCTCAAGCTCATCATGGAGCAGAATGCACAGTTGAAGGAAATGGAAGCGGAATTGGAAAAACTAGTGAAAGAGAAGGAGCAGTCAAAGCCCACGGAGGTCATTCCACTGAGTGCAGTTCCACTCATAGGAGTGAGCACAACATCAGTAGTAGAAATTCCCTCGGCAACTCCATTGACAGCTCGGGAGAAAACAATTGAACTGGCTAAATCCATGGAGGGGATAAATTTGCAAGAGACAGAGATTAGCAGACTCAAAAAGGAGATTGAGAACCTTCAGGAACTCAAGTCTTCTTACCAAACTAGCTACTCCAAGGAGAAACAAACATCAAACCAGCTCAAACAGGAATTGCAACAACTTCAAAAGCAAATAGTGGAAGGCTAAACACTCATTGAGGTGAAGGAAAGTGTCTAGATGGATATCACCAAGTCCATGAATGAAATATGGTTGATGATACAAATCATGTTCGAGAAAAATGAGTTGGTGCAAAGAAGTCAACAAGCTATCGAGAAGATAAGAGCAGAACTGGGAGAGATTCCCACAGAAGTTGCTGAGATCATCAAATTTCTGAATTCCAAAACTAGAGAGGAGCTAGAGGATTTGAATATTGAAGATAGGACAGAGACCATCCTTGAGGTCAAGAGGGTCATGACCAAGAGAGGACTGATGCTACAACTCGAGGAAAAGGTCTAGACCATGGATACAGGAGTGCAAAGATTTTTCAGCAAGATCGAAGCTCTGCAAAAGAAAGACCTTCCTGGTTTGAGAGTTATAAATGACAAGTTAATGACACTTGCCGATTACAAAAATAAACTAGCCACTGTGGGTAAGGATATCTCAAAATTCTCAGGAATACAAGGCAGTATCACGAGTAAGTCATTCTTAGATGCTTTACAGTTAGACATCAGCATACAACATGAGATCTGATACATCTTCATCATCAAGACAACTTTTTCCAAGTATACAGAGATGGATGAAGTATACCGAATATTGCTCAAAGTCAACGTTCCCAGTCACCTTCGATGGGAAGAGCTTTGTAATGTGATCAAGTAGTCGATGAGGTGTCCAAGCCTAGTCATCTATCCAGTCAGACGAGGTCATGTAGAGGCCTCACCAACGGTTCACCCCAAGAAATCAGCATGAATTTTCAACACATCAACAAGCAGTTTCCTAATTTTTTGTATATTGTTAAGTTAGTTAACTAAATTTAGATTAGCCACGTCTTGATCTTTAATGACAGGATCATATGTAATTTTTGGTTATAAATATTTCACACTTTGAAGTACTGAGGGTTGATCTTTATGCCCTACAAGCTACAAGACTGTAATTTGTATCAAGAGATCTTCCAGTAATACAAAGAGACATTTTCACAGGATTCTCGCGTGTTATTCATTGGTGATGCTTTCTTTTCTATGTTGAATGTTCTTCTTTCTCAGTTGTCATATTTTTTTCTAGCCTTATGTTTTAAAAGTAACACATGTTGCAGGATTTATCTTTGTATACCCTGTTTCAGACTTTGAAAGATATTAATGTTTATCTTCTGATATTACAGTGAAGAAATTCTTAAATGCTTCTTTACTTTAATTGATATTCTCATCTTTTCTACTATTCATCACTTTATTGCCAAAGAATCCAACGAATGCATTATCTTTCCCTGTGAAAAGAATCTTTTGTTTCAGGTTTGGATTTCTATCTTTATAATACAGAACCCATAGCCCAATGGATGCGTAAAGCCACTCCAACCAACTTAAGAAAAACAACAAACCAGTCAATCTTATTTTATATAACTAGCCTAATATCTTAAAGTTAAAACATAGCTAAATCATACAGAGAGATCCACCTCTGAAGCTGGTAGGGCTAGATTCTAGTTTCGAAGTGATTGGATAAAGTTACCTCTTGTAAATTTCTTCTACCCTGAGACCCTCTGGAAATTTACAGAGCGTTAACATAGTGGTGACCATACTGGGGAACGAACAAACTTTCAACCCCACATTTTCTTTTTCCCCAGAAGAAGACTTTGTTTCTGAACAAATAGTAAATCTAAGAAAGAAATAATGTTTAGAGGTTGTTAAAAGCTTGTGCATATTAATTTCGGACTCATGAAACTAAAAAATATATAAAAATTAGAAAAATATGGCTCCTAAAAGAGTTTATAACCGATCTCATCCAGACCCAGAACCTGCAATAGAAATTGATAATCCAGAACAGTTACTCAGAAAGAAGACCATTGTAGAAGTTTCAGGGAGTCATAGTCTCATTCACAAGTCCTTTTCCCTCCCAGAGGAACTCGTTACCCTTCAAGATCTTGACTTTGAAACCATTTTCGAACAAAGCCTGTTTAGAACGAAATCTAATAGCTTCGTAACTGAAATCGTTTTAGACCCAAAAAGACCACAACCCCAGACCCCTAAAATACTATCTCCCACTACAAAACCTCAAACCACTCACTCTGTTCTAGCAAGACCCTCCTCCTCCTCATCTTCTGTCACCGCCCCACCTATCATCTAGGTTTTTGTCCCAACTCCTCCACCTATGATGGCAGCCAGATATGCTCCCTTGTTGTTGGTCACACCTCTACATGCTATGCCTCAGGATTATCAAACGATACTTCCACAGTTTGATGGAACAGGTTCGTTGAGCGCACAACAACACGTTGATAAAATGAATGAGTATTTTGATCTGCAGGAAGTAGATGAAGATGGCGTATAATGAGATTGTTTGCGCAGAGTTTGACCGGTGATATTAAGAAATGGTACAAAGGTTTACGTGTTGCCTCAGTGCTCGACCTTACAGTGTTTCAAAGAATTTTTCTAGATAGATGGGAGGTAAAGAAAAATCCTTTCCAAATCTTGTCAGAATACGAAAACATCAGAAGGAATCAAGGTGAGATAGTTCAAGATTATTGCACCCGATTCAATAATTTGTACAATGCAATTCCAACCGATATTAAACCGCCACAAGGTTTAGCACTGATAAAATTCCCTGACAGTTTTGACATTGATATGCCATATCAATTAAGGGAAATAAACTCCACCACCCTGGAAGACATGCAGAAAAGCGCAATAAGTGTGGAGGCCAACTTGTTGGCTAAAAGGGCACGACAGAGGACCGAAAGAAGAGTCACTGTTAAAGAAGAACCTTCCACATATTCTTCTGATGCAAAATTGGATTCCTTAGCCAGAGAAATGGGAAGGATGATGGAGAGACTTACTGTATCTGAAATAAATCCTCCTAGAGAAAATCAAACCGCTCCCCAAATTCAGAATCCTAACTTCAGAAGAAATCCTCCTCAAATCAGGCAGAGATATCCCAGGGATCAAAGAGAACAGAGGGGTCTTGATCAACAGATCAGACCACCCCTAGAGGAAAATTATGAAGATGAAGGAGAAGAGGTAATTGAATAATTGGAGGACACTCACATAAACCTCATGGGCATTCATGATAACGTAGCTATTTTCCTCGCTCAGGAAGAGAAAGAACTTTTCCTTCTTTCTCAAATGCAGGTGAGCGAAGAAGCTGAAGAGACTGAACACCAGGTATTTGAAAATTCCATTATGTAGGTACACAGGGAGTATAATTTGCGAAGTAAGAAGACGGATGAAAATTCCCCAAAAAAGGTAACCGAAATGAAGAAAGTTTTCGAAACCAAGAAAGCCCCTGAGCCTTCTGCCAAAAAGATCCCTAAGAAAGTTAATGTTGAAGCTCCAGCAAAAATAAACCTTACCATTTTACAAATATCAACACAGACTGAGGTTTCATCAACCAACCCACCAAATTCTTCTTCCCAGAAGACCATGTTGAACAAATCAGAATTGTTGAGCCAATGCAGAGCGCCTACTCCTTTCAGCCTCGAAGGGGAATTAGCAAAAGTGAAAATTCCCATTCCCCTTTCCGAGTTGATGAGTAAGGACGCTTACCAATCGCAGGTGATCAAAGCGCTGAGCATTGAACCTGATATAGGCATGAAGGGCTTAATTGTTGGATCGACGAATCATTCAGACATTGTAAATCTTACCGGCGATCAACCTAAACTCCTATTTGGCCCTGAAGTTGATGGTTAGACTGACAATGGTGCTGTCTCTCCTTTTTACAACAACCTTAATATACACGACCTGATTCTGCATAATGCTATGTTAGAGTCAGGTGATTCCCATAACTTGATGGCTAAAGCAGTAATGGAAAAACTCGGACTCGAGGTCACCAAAACTTACAAGGACTTACACTCTTTTGACTCCAGCAAAGTCAGATGTATCAGATTGATCAAGGACTTATGTATCACTCTAGTCCAGATTCCAAAAAAAAGCATGGTTATGGATGTTGTGGTCGGAGACATTCCCCCGAAATATGGTATGTTGTTGTCCAGGTCTTAGGGGGCCAAGTTGAAAGGTACTTTGCACTTGGATATGTCGTATGCCACCATCCCAGTATCCGGGCAACAGAAAAGACTGTACAGAGAGATGTTGATGAAATATATGGTCACCAGCCAAGAAAAACCACATAAATATCCTTTGTACTCTGCACATTCTAACCTGGATTCCTTTATCCTATATAACGATGTGATACAGGAGAGAAAATCGCTCAACTGGAAGAAGATACACTTGATCCGAAATAAGGCCAAGAAATCGCTGAGGAAGAAAGAAAGCAAAATGTGATAAGTGAAGAATTGCCAACAGATTTCTGGAGCATGGACTTCGATGGAGCTGTAAGAAAAGAAGGAGTTGGAGCAGGATTTTGGTTGCATAATCACAGATACAGGTATTCGGAAAACCATTCTTACAAACTGAATTTTCAATGCACTAACAACATAGCCGAGTACAAAGATTTAATGCTCGGTATGAAACTTCTAAGGAAAGTGGGTTCCAAACAAATCATGGTAAGAGGGGATTCTGAATTAATTATCAAACAAATCGAAGGTGAGTATGCATCAAAACACCCCCTGTCTCAGAGCTTATAGGAATTCTATTTTGGATGCCCTTAAATGTTTCACTGAAGTTGATTTATAGGTGATGCCTAGGGGACATAATATTTTGGCAGATAGATTAGCTACATCAATAGCTACATGGAAGATACCTTTTCATTCCACTCGCCCATACATGGTGGAGGTGAAGTGCAGACCGACTATCCCAGACAACATCAGATACTGGCAGGTATTGGGGAACGATGACCAAATTGAAGATTTTCTACAATGTAAAAATGATTTCGAGTGTACAAACATAGACTTAGAAAATGAGGATGAAAATGTAAATAATTCTGATTTTTGAAATGACAGTGTAAATAAGATAGATTCAGGAGAGTCAGGTGAAGATGAGATAGAATCTGATGTTTTGCATTTAAAGAGTAATGTTTTACCTAGGGGTTTAGTTCCTTTAGAAGACCTTTTTGATTTTAATTATGTAGCTAAAAAACCAAAAATTGAAGCCAATGGTAAAGAGGTTGAAGACGCTAACATATGGACAGAAGAGAATCCCATGATAGTAAAACTTTCTAAATCCTTACCTTCGGAGCAGAAACTCAAATACATTGAAATTTTCAAGGAATATGCGGACGTGTTTTCTTGGGGTTACGAAGATTTAAAATCTTATGACACAAGCATCATACAACATAGGATCCCGATAAAAGAAGATCAAAAACCTTTCAGACAGAAACTTAGGAGAATCAATCCCAAGTTACTTCCCCTGATATAAAAAGAAATTAAAAAGATGTATGATGCTAAAATCATAGTTCCCTTACGATTTTCAAAAAGGGCTTCAAATCTGGTCCCAACCCAAAAGAAGTCTGGGGAAATTAGGCTTTGCATTGATTTCTTAAACCTGAACAAAGTTTCTCTAAAGGAAAACTACCCATTGCTAAAAATGGACCACATATTACAAAAGGTAGTTGGATCCAGCCGAATCTCCTTACTGAATGGTTTCTCAGGCTATAACCAGGTTCTCGTTCACCCAGATGACAAAGAGAAAACAACCTTCACAACACCTTGGGGCACCTTCATGTATGTGGAAATTCCTTTTGGGTTGATGAACACTGGGACCACTTTCCAAAGAGCGATGGAAATCACTTTTGTGGAAGAACTTGCAAATTTATTGTCATTTATCTGGACGATGTAACTGTGTATTCTCAATCCGATGACGAGCACTTAAGACATCTCATCCGAGTATTTGAGAAATGCAGGAAATTTGAGATTTCTATGAATCCTAAGAAAATCCTTTTCAGATTAGAGGAGGGTAAATTGTTGGGGCACATAATCTCTAAGGACATAATTAAGATAGATCCCAGCAAAATAGAAGCCATTCAGAAACTGGAACACCCAAGTAATATCAAAGAATTACAATCCTTCATTGGGAAAATAAACTTTCTGAGAAGATTCATACCTAACCTGGCCGAGCTTCTCAAGAACATCACAAACATCTTAAAAAAGGACACGAAAATAAAATGGGACACTGAATCTAAGAAGCCTTTTGAACAAGTTAAACATGCACTCACACAGGCTCCAATCTTGATCAGCCCTGATTTCACCAAGGATTTTTACCTTTTTTCTTTCGCTTCTGAACATACCATTGCAACAGTATTACTACAGAAAAACAACAAAGGGTATGAACAAGCCATATCCTTTTTCAGTAAATCTTTAAGAGATGTTGCTTTAAATTATAAAATAATGGACAAACAAGCTTTTGCCCTGGTGAAATCCATAAAGAATTTTAGAGTATATATTCTCCATTCCCACACCATCACATATGTTCTAAACACGGTAGTAAAAGACATTTTAACTCAGGACAATCCAGATGGTAGAAGATGAAAATGGATTTCTATCATTCTGGAGTATGACATAGAGATTAATCCTACTAAACTGATTAAAGGTCAAGGTCTAGCAAAGTTAATGGATGAATCCAATTTCCATGCTCTTGATATTAATTTCTTAGTTGTAGTAGATGAACAGGGAGAGCAGGAAACTCCAAGCGTGAAAGAGGTATTTATGAACTCTCCATGGTACGTAGACCTGATATTTGTTTTTCATAACTTACAAGCTCCCCCTGGTCTGACCAAAACTAAAGCTAGGTTTTTGAATTTGAAAGCATTAAAATTCTGCATTCTAGAAGGCAATCTATATTGGAAGGATCCTGGAGGTATTTTGTTGAATTGTCTGTTAGAAGATGAAGATGACAAAGTATTGCAGGATTTTCATGCAGGAGACTGTGGTGGTCATCTGATCTGGAAAACCACAACTAATAAAATTCTAAGAGTTGGGTTCTATTGGCCTAGACTGTTCACCGATGTGCATCAAAAAGTGACTTTGTGTCATAAATGTCAGGTTTTCGAGGGTAAAACGAAGCTCCTTCCTTTGCCCTTGAAACCAATCTCTATTGAAGCTCCTTTCCAACAATGGGGATTGGAATTTATCATAGAAATACATCCTCCCTCTTCGGGCCAGCACAAGTGGATTCTTACTACTACAGACTATTTCACAAAATGGATCGAAGCTATACCAAGCAGGCAAGCTAATGATTTTGTCATTATTAAATTTCTTGAAAATAATATCTTGTCTCGTTTTGGATGTCCTAGAAATATTATAACTGACAATGCAGTTTCTTTCCGATGTAATAATCTCATGGACTTTTGCAACCAGTATCGTATTGGTTTGGGTCATTCCACAACTTATTACCCTCAGGGAAATGGGTTGGCAGAGTCATCCAATAAGACCCTGGTGAACATTATTAAGAAGACTTTGCAAGAAAACAAAAAGTCATGGCATAACAAGATGGTTTTCTCACTATGGTCCGACATGCTGACCACCAAAAGGTCAATTGGTATGTCACCATATCAGCTGGTCTATGGCACTGAAGCAGTTTTTCCCACTTCCTTAGGAGTTCCCGTCATGAAATTGCTGCCGAACAACTCCCAAAGAAGGATAAACCAGATGATCCACTTGTATCAATCCAAAGAATAAGTATACAACAAAACTTAGGTTGTCCAAGAGAGAATTAAAAAGATCTTTGACAAAAGAACTAAAGAAGATGACTTTGAGCTAGGTGACTTGGTTCTGAKATGGGATGCTTGAAATGAGGATAAGGGGAAGCATGGAAAATTCGACAGTCTATGGAAGGGACCTTTCATAATTCAAGCGTTCARAGGAAATAATGCCTTCTTTCTCAACAACAATGATGGGACAAATTTTCCAGGAGGACCTGTAAATGGCAGAATGTTGAAGCACTATTCACCTCCTCAGTAGGGACCTGCAGTCACACTTTCCATTGTACAAACCATTTTCATTTTGCTTGCAAGTTTTTGAGTGAAATAACTTTGATCACATGGTTGAAGCCCGTAGAGAAGGCCCTAATCCACTGAACATTGTCTTCCAGTTTTCAAAAATAAAACCAATCAAGCAACAAAGGCAACTATGGAGAAAGTTTTTCTGAACATCAGGAATCAAGATTCTTAGCACTTCACAAGGAGAGTACCATCCCCAGGTGGAGCTGCTATTATAACCCTATATTTTATAGGATCACCTGGTGAATGAAATGTTATCTCTTTAGTGTTTTTGTTTATCAAATGATTTTCCATTCTGCAAATAATTTGAGAAAAAGAAAAGAAAAGAAAAAGAAAAAAGAAAAAGAAAAGAAAGAAAAAGAATAAAAGAGGGCATAAAAGAAATTCAATAGATCCCCATGCAATAACAATGACCTTGTCCATACCTTTCAATCATGGCCAAGTTCTTTTAAATTGATGTTGATAGGAGTAGTGAATAAGCTTAGCTAAACTGTTTAATCTTAGCCAAGTGATTTAGGTTAGTTAGTGAATAAATTTGACCAAACTGCCTAATCTTGGTCATAAAACCCTAAGATAGAGTAATTTCTTATCCCAACAAATTAATCTGGGCTAATTGTGATATGTGATTAGGTTAGAGAATAGGGTAGTTTGTTTTATCTCAATAAAAGAAGCATGATGATCAATGTTGAACCATATCTTTGAGGTTTAAAAGGTTTGATGTTTAACCCCATATCTGGAATGTGGTTAAATAGTGCGCACAGATCTACAGCCCAGGAGCGAGCGCGCTGATCGACGACTCATATTGTTTTTTGGACCCCCCCGACCATTCTGTTTTTAACGGAGGGAGGGGGGGGGATCCAGACATACCCTGTCACCTCATGACGTCATTTTACACGTTCTCCCCTAAATATCACATATCATTACTCTGTCAGTCCTCTCACCCTGTTGCAAGTCCCTTCACCATGATCAAGTCCCAATCAATACCCGCCACGTCACCCAGCCGTATTCTTCAGTCATTGTCACCTGCCATCTCACGCGCTAAATGACCCGTTGGCCATTTAGTATTGGCTAACTTATCCATTAACCTGCTGACCTAACCTTCACCCTCATTCCCTCATCTTTTACCCTGTCGCTGCACCAATGATTTTTTCCCCGTTTTCCTCTCCATTACAATCAGTCGCCCAAAGCCACAGTCGTCCCCGCTAACCGTTTTTGTTTTACTTGCAGGTATTGTTACAGCGATGGTGCCAAAATAAAAGAAGACATAGGCCGAGGAAAATCCTTTCCTCCTTCCTCCTGTCGACCTCGACAGGATCCCTCTGGTCGACAAACACCATTTAATCGCAGACACCAGATGCGAGTTCAACTTCACAGATTTACAGTCATGGCTAAAGGATGTTTTCTTGGACCAAAGCGACAAAATCGGGCTCTGGGAGTCAAACCTTCCCCTGTATCTTTTCCCCCAGGTTCACCATTTCCTTGAATTCGCCCTCAAATTCCAGGCTAAATACCTCCCCAACCAGAGAGCCATAGTTTCTTCATCTGGAGAAAATTTGTTCTTCATTACACCCCAAGCCATTGATCAGATGATGCACATACCCAGAGACAAATCCGCCTCACCTTTCAACCTTGAAATCATCACGGAACTATACCAGAAATTATCATGTCCCCAAAGAGCTCAGATTTTTGATATTTGTCTCCCATAGGCCACTCAGTTCCCCACTACAAATCCCCCGTATCCTTCATCCATGTTCTCAGTAAAGGGAAACCAGGTCATCTCGTCGGTCTGCGCCCTGCTTGGGTATTTTTCAGATCAATGGGTGGATGAACCCATATTGGGTTTTCTATCCATTTTCTCCATGGATGAGAAACCCACCACTCATTTTGACTACAACACCTTCATGGTAGACAAAATTCATGAGAAATTCTCAAATTTCGCCAGAGAAGGCATGTTCCGGTATTCCTTAATACTAGCTTACATTTTCATATTCTTTCAAGCGAACAATTTCTCCTTTTCGATGAATAAGATGAACAAGGATGGGAGGCCACAAGAGATGACAACGTGGACTTCACTGCTTAGACACAACTCTAAAAAATTCATCTTCAAACAGTTTATCGAGCAGTTGTACCATCCTGTGGTGAGCATGCTTAGTGGCAGACCTGAGCTGAGAATAAGTGAGGAAATTCAGAGGATCTTACACCTTTTAGACCTTGCAAAAATGGGAGACTGGTACCTGTACCAGGACCACATAGAGATCAGAGTGTATGGGTGTGAATTGGCTTCATACAAGTTATCCAAGTATCTTCCCATAAGGATATTTTCCCCGGAGTACATAAGGCAGATGATCCACTCAGATGACATACATTTTGTGTCTCTGTAAAAGAAACAACAGATTATGATCAAAGGGAAAATAGGATCATTCATCTGCAATAGCCGAGGTGCTAGGGAGGAATCATATAGACTGTTAAAGGAGATGAAGTTTTTTGTTAGCTTCATATGGCATTATGACCCCTGTGGGATAATTTCAGATATGAGAGTTAAGAATAAGAATATCCCATATGTCCACACATCGAGGCCTGAGATAGAGAAGTTCGCCAACCAGACAGAATGGGAGCCAAACACTCTGGTTGAGACAGAACAAAAGGACCTTTCGGTCACTATCTCAAAGACAAATACCCCACAGGCTGCCAAGGAGAAAATTCCCAGGAAGGACACTTCACCTTCCATCACTGAAGTATCGCCCGAAGAGTTCCAATTACACACCAAGACTCCAAAAACGAGTCTGTCACACGACACGACTAGTGAAAAGGGTCTGGTTGAGACAGAACAGCAGGACCTTTTAGTCATTATCTCATAGATGACTACCCCACAGGCTCCCAAGGAGAAAAGGCACAGGAAGGACACTTCACCTTACATCACTGAAGTATCGCCCGAAGAGTTCCAATTACACACCAAGAGGCCAAAAACCTATCAGGCACTCGACACGACTGGTGAAAAGGGTCTGGTTGAGACAGAATAACAAGACCTTTTGGTCACTATCTCATAGACAACTACCCCACAGGCTCCCAAGGAGAAAATACCCAGGAAGGACACTTCACCTTCCATCACTGAAGTATCACCCGAAGAGTTCCAATTACACATCAAGAGGCCAAAAACTAGTCAGGCACCCGACACGGCTGGTGAAAAGGGAATTCAATCCACTACAACTATGGAGGTTGATCAGTCGCTCCTTAATACAAGCAGCAAACAAATCATGACTACAGTGTTTCCCAAGAAGCCTACAGATACTCCACCATCCAACCAACCGAACAAAATAACATCGAAATTGAGTATTTTTGAGAAGTATGATCTGATCAAAAAGAAAAATCAGACGCTGACCTGTAGCACGTATGCTCAATTCTGGAAGAAAACATCAACTGCACAACACAGACTACTCTCTTCATTCAATACTGAGAATTGTAGAATGCACATGGAGTTTCTGCAAGCACAGGTGCCAGACCCAAAAGTAATCACCGATTGCAAAAGGGAAACATTCGAATTTTAGACTAAAGATGTGCATCCAACTTTTCAAATGGACCTGCACAGGCAAACTGGAGAAACAGTTTTATCCACTTTGGCAAATGCTTCCACTGTTGCCTCCAAGTTACAAGTATCTCTGAACAATGTCCATATGCAGCTGAAGTTAGAAAAATATCATCCTTTGCCAAGGATAACAAGATTAAGACGTTGGAGGAATTGGTCCTCAAGATCGGATATGATCCCTCGAATGTGAAAGCAATCGAGGAGATGCTCAAAAAGAAAAATGTCGATATAGCATCTCTGAGGAAACAATTGAAACTTCCACCAACAGAACATTCACATGCAAAGGAAATAGCAGAGACAAAAGGGGAAAAGGATGAGATGCTCAAGCTCATCATGGAGCAGAATGCACAGTTGAAGGAAATGGAAGCGGAATTGGAAAAACTAGTGAAAGAGAAGGAGCAGTCAAAGCCCATGGAGGTCATTCCACTGAGCGCAGTTCCACTGACATCTCGGGAGAAAACAGTTGAATTGGCTAAATCCATGGAGGAGATGAATTTGCAAGAGACAGATATTAGCAGACTCAAAAAGGAGATTGAGAACCTTCAGGAACTCAAGTCGTCTTACCAAACTAGCTACTCCAAAGAGAAACAAACATTAGACCACCTCAAACAGTAATTACAACAGCTTCATAAGAAAATAGTGGTAGGCAAAGCACTCGCTGAGGTCAAGGAAAGTGTCTGGATGGATATCACCAAGTCCATGAATGAAATATGGTCGATGATACAAATCATGTTCGAGTAAAATGAGCTAGTGCAAAGAAGTTAGCAGGCTATCGAGAAGATAAGAGCATAACTGGGAGAGATTCCCACAGAAGTTGCTGAGATCATCAAATTTATGAATTCCAAAACTAGAGAGGAGCCAGAAGATTTGAAGATTGAAGATAGGACAAAGACCATCCTTGAGGTCAAGAGGGTCTTGACCAAGAGAGGACTGATGCTACAGCTGGAGAAAAAGGTCTAGACCATGGACGCAGGAGTGAAAATATTTTTCAGCAAGATTGAAGCTCTACAAAAGAAAGGCCTTCCTGGTTTGAGAGTTATAAATGACAAGTTAATGACACTCGCCGATTACAAAAAGAAACTAGCCACTATGGCTAAGGATAGCTCAAAATTCTTAGGAATACAAGGCAATATCATGGGTAAGGCATTCTAAGATGATTTACAGTTAGACATTAGCATACAGCATGAGATCTGGTACATCTTCATCATCAAGCCAACTTTTGCCAAGAACACAGAGATGGATGAAGTATACCAAAGATTTCTCAAAGTCAGTGTTCCCAGTCACCTTCGATGGGAAGAGCTTTTCAATCTGATCGAGTAGCCGATGAGGTGTCCAATCCTAGTCATCTATCCAGTCAGACGAGGTCGTGAAGAGGCCTCACCAACGGTTCACCCCAAGAAATCAGCATGAAGTTTCAACACATCAACAAACAGTTTCCTAAATTTTTGGATCTTGTTAAGTTAGTTAGCTAAATTTAGATTAGCCACGTCCTGATCTGTAATGACGGGATCATATATAATTTTTGGTTATAAATACTTCACACTTTGAAGTACTGAGGGTTGATCTCTACGCCCTACAAGCTACAAGACTGTAATTTGTATCAAGATATCTTCCAGTAATACAAAGAGACGTTTTCACAGGATTCTCGTGTGTTATTCATTGTTGATGTTTTCTTTTCTATGTTGAGTGTTCTTCTTGCTCAGTTGTCATATTGTTTTCTAGCCTAATATTTTAAAAGTAACACACGTTGCAGGATTTATCTTTGTATACCCTGTTTTAGACTTTGAAAGATACTAATGTTTATCTTTTGATATTACAGTGAAGAAATTCTTAAATGCTTCTTTACTTTAAATGATATTCTCATCTTTTCTGCTATTCATCACTTTACTGCCAAAGAATCCAACAAATGCATTATCTTTCCCTGTGAAAAGAATCTTTTTTTTCGGGTTTGGATTTCTATCTTTATAATACAGAGCCCATAGCCCAATGGATGCGTAAAGCCCCTCCAACCAACTTAACAAAAAAAACAAACCAGTCAATCTTATTTTATATAACTAGCCTAATATCTTAAAGCTAAAACATAGCTAAATCATACAGAGAGATCCCTCTCTAAATCTGGTAGGGCTAGATTCTAGTTTTGAAGTGGTTGGATAAAGTTACCTCTTGTAAATTTATTCTACCCCGACAACCTTTGGAAATTTACAGAGCGTTAACATAGTGGCGACCATATTGGGGAACAAACAAACTTTCAACCCCACATTTTCTTTTTCCCCAGAAGAAGACATTGTTTCTGAACAAATAGTAAATTTGAGAAAGAAATAATGTTTAGAGGTTGTTAAAAGCTTGTGCATATTAATTTCGGACTCATAAAACTAAAAAATATATAAAAATTAGAAAAAATTGGCTCCTAAAAGAGTTTATACCCGATATCACCCAGACCCATAACCTACAATAGCAACTGATAATCCAGAACAATTACTCAGAAAGAAGACCATCGTAGAAGTTTCAGGGAGTCATAGTCTCCTTCACATGTCCTTTTCCCTCCCATAGAAACTCGTTACCCTTCAAGATCTCGACTTTGACAACATTTTCGAACAAAGCCTGTTTAGAACGAAATCTGATAGCTTTGTAACTGAAATCGTTTTAGACCCAAAAATCCTGCAACCCTGAACCCTTGAAATACTATCTCCCACTACAAAACCTCAAACCACTCACTCCGTGCCAGCAAGCCCCTCCTCCTCCTCATCTTCTGTCACCGCCCCACCTATCATCCAGGTTGTTGTCCCACCTCCTCCACCTATCATGGTAGCCAGATATGCTCCCTTGCTGTTGGCCACACCTCTACGTGCTATGCCCCAGGATTATCAAACGAGACTTGCACAGTTCGATGGAACAGGGCCCTTGAGTGCACAACAACACGTTGATAAAATGAATGACTATTTTGATCTGCAGGAAGTAGATGAAGCTGATGTTCAAATGAGGTTGTTTTCATAGAGTTTGACCAGTGACGTTAAGAAATGGTACAAAGGTTTACGTGTTGCCTCAATGCTCGACCTTACAGCATTTCAAAGAAGTTTTCTAGATAGATGGGAGGTAAAGAAAAATCCTCTCCAAATATTGTCACAATATGAAAACATCAGAACGAATCAAGGTGAGACAGTTCAAGATTACTGCACCTGCTTCAATAATCTGTACAATGCAATTCCAGCTGATATTAAACCCCCACAAGGTTTAGCACTGATAAAATTCCTTGACGGTTTCGAGGCTGATATGTCATATCAATTAAGGGAAAGAAACTCCACCACCCTGGAAGACAAGCAGAAAAGCGCAATAAGTGTGGAGGCCAACCTATTGGCTAAAAGGGCACGGCAGAGGACCGAAAGGAGAGTCACGATTAAAGAAGAACCTTCCACATCTTCTTCTGATGCCAAATTGGATTCCTTAGATAGAGAAATGGAAAGGATGATGGAGAGACTTACTGTATCTGAAATAAATCCTCCTAGAGAAAATCAACCCGCTCCCCAAATTCGGAACCCTAACTTCAGAATAAATCCTCCTGAAATTAGGCAGAGAGATCCCATGGATCAAAGAGATTAGAAGGGTCCTGATAAACAGATCAGACCACCTCTACAGGAAAATTATGTCGATGAAGGAGAAGAGGTAATTGAATAATTGCAGTACACTCACATAAACCTCATGGGCATTCATGATAACGAAGCTATTTTCCTCACTCAGGAAGAGCAAGAACTTTTCCTTCTTTCTCAAACACAGGTGAGCGAAGAAGCTAAAGAGTCTGAACAACAGGCATTTGAAAATTCCATTATGGAGGTACACAAGTAGCACAATTTGTGAAGTAAGAAGACGGATGAAAATTCCCTAAAAAAGGTAACCGAAACAAAGAAAGTGGTTGAAACCAAGAAAGCCCCTGAGCCTTCTACCAAAAAGATCCCTGAGAAAGGTAATGTTGAAGCTCCAACAAAAAGAAACCTTACCATTTTACAAAGATCAACAAAGACTAAGGTTTCATCAACCAACCCACCAAATACTTCTGCCCAGAAGACTATGGTGGACAAATTAGAATTGTTGAGCCAAAGTAGAGCACCTACTTCTTTCAGCCTCGAAGGGGAATTAGCCAAAGTGAAAATTCCCATTCCCCTTTCCGATTTGATGAGTAAGGACGCTTACTGATTGCAGGTGATCAAAGCATTGAGCATTGAACCTGATATAGGCACGAAGGCCTTAACTGTTGGATCGACAAATCATTTAGACACTGTAAATCTTACCGACGATCAACCTGAACTTCTGTTTGGCCCTGAAGTTGACGGTCAGACTGACAATGGTGCTGTCTCTCCTTTTTACATCAGCCTTAATATACATGACCTGATTTTTCATAATGCTATGTTAGATTCAGGTGCTTCCCATAACATGATGCCTAAAGTAGTAATGGAAAAACTGGGAGTCGAGGTCACCAGACCTTACAAGGAATTACACTCTTTTGACTCCAACAAAGTCAGATGTATCGGATTGATCAAGGACTTATGTATCACTCTAGACAGATTTCGACAAAAAGCATGGTTATGGATGTTGTGGTCACAGAAATTCCCTCGAAATATGGTATGTTGTTGTCTAGGTCTTAGGGGGGAAAGTTGAAAGGTACTTTGCACTTGGATATGTCGTATTCCACCATCCAAGTATTCGGGAAATAGAGAAGACTGTACAGAGAGACGTTGATGAAATATATGGTCAACAACCAAGAAAAGCCACATAAATATCCTTTGTACTATGCACATTCTGACCTGGATTCCTTTATCCTATATAACGACAATGATACGAGAGAGAAAATTGCTCAGCTGGAAGAAGATACACTTGATCCGAAAGAAGGCCAATAAATCGTTGAGGCAAAAAGAAAGCAAAATGCGATAAGTGAAGAATTGCCAGCAGATTTCTGGAGCATGGACTTCGATGGAGCTGTAGGCAAAGAAGGCGCTGGAGCAACAGTTTGGTTGCATAATCATAGAAATAGGTATTCGGAAAACCATTCTTACAAACTAAATTTCAATGCACTAACAACATAGCCGAGTACGAAGCTTTAATGCTCGGTCTCAAACTTCTAAGGAAAGTGGGTGCCAAACAAATCATGGTAAGAGGCAATTACAAATTAATTATCAAACAAATCAAAGGTGAGTATGCAGCAAAACACCCCCATCTCAGAGCTTATAGGAGTGTTGTTTTGGATGCCCTTAAATGTTTCACTGAAGTTGATTTGCAAGTGATGCCCAGGGGACATAATATTTTGGCAAATGAATTAGCTACATCAGCAGCTACGTGTAAGATACCTTTTCATTCTACTTGCCCATACATGGTGGAGGTGAAGTGAAGACCAACTGTCCCAGAAAACATCAGATACTGACAGGTATTTGGGAACAATGACCAAATTGAAGATTTTCTACAATGTAAAAATGATTTCGAGTGTACAAACATAGACTTAGAAAATGAGGATGAAAATGTAAATAAATCTGATTTTGGAAATGATAGTGTAAATAAGATAGATTCAGGAGAGTCAGGTGAAGATGAGATAGAATCTGTGTTATTGGATAAATCCGTAAGTGCGGACACAAACCGATCTCCCTAGATCCACCTGGATCTAGAAAAAATTAAGACATAATATTACTCTTTCCCTAGATTTATACTATTGAATGAACTAGGAGGCAAGAATCATGTACATACCTTATGATCGCTTCCTTGGGTCTCTGTTGTCCAGTTTCACTCCAATGCTCTTGTACAGTCAAGACCACAACAATACAAACCAATCGAAGTGAAGACAACTCAACATATTCAATAATCAATCTAAGTATATGATCAAGGAGTTATACAATAAAACATAACAAGCTTTATAGGAAAGAATCATATTACTGTATCATATTAAATGTAAAAGAGAGATTACAACCATGGCCT
>ML786768.1:99890-137380 GCA_009831015.1 Picea engelmannii | reverse complement strand
AATTTGCATGCATCCTGGCTCACATGATTACATAGTGAGATTTTCCAGAGATGGCAGGCTTTGACAAGATTATGGTTCAATGACTTGCAATTGAATCATACACATGATATATTGGGATGTTGTTGGACACCTATGAGTGTCAAGATTGGTTAGTGGTCATACCAAACCACAGATTCAGAGAGCACTTTCAGTGATACACTGATAATTGAGTGGTGATACTACATGTTCACCAATTAGTAGAAGACATTTGATTCTTCTAGCTAAAATACTTGGCAAAATGATCAAATTGTCAAGCAATCAGGGAATGTTAAGATATTGTAGTTGTTCACTTCCATATCTCAGCTCTCTTCCAGTTCATTTCAAATGAACATGTTATACATCCAGATTGGCGGTTTTTCAGGTAGTTCTTCATTGAGGCTCAACTCAGGAGTTTCAATATGAAGACTTGGAATTGATACCAGTTTATGCTTTATTGTTGGTATTATTGATCAGACTTGTGATTGAGGGGGGGATTATTAGCATATGGCTTACCTTTACCAATCACTAAGTCTAAATTGTCACCTATATTTGTATTATTCATTTAGGATATTAGTAATATATCCTCAAGTGATGACTAATGAGTTAGTTAAGATTGCCTAGCCTAGTCATCATGCATGATTTTAGGATCTAGAGAAAATCTCTCTATGAGGTGGCATCACCCATTGTACTATAAATATGTAACATTGGAGTGAATAAGAATGTGTTGGATATTATGCCTTTTCCGCCATGTTGTTGTTCTTGTCTCTATTTTATCAATTGTTGTTCTTGTTTGTAATTTATCAAAACATCAGGCGAGAGAGAGGTCTACATCATCAGTGGCATCATGAGGGCAGCATCATTAATATCATCTTGGAGCACTGACTGGCATATCTATAAATCATCGAAAGTTTTCTTCATTGGCAGACATCATCATTCTCAAAGGAATGCAATCATCATCTGCATCAATATGGATTAGTCTAAAACTAAAACATCATCGTCATCACAGCACAAGGCTAGCTCATCATCATCATACTAGGATGGCTTTACATTACAACTATCAAGCACAGTTCTAGTCTCGTCTCATAGTCTTTCTTTACGTCACAACAATAAAGATGGAAGCAAGATACTCGTCCTGCTTTACGTCAAAACCATAAGGTCAGAAGCAGGATGCTAGAATGGCTTTACGTCACAACTATCTAGCCAAAATCACAGTGCTAGCCTCATCTCATCATCTTGCTTTACGTCACAACCATAAGGTAAGAAGCAAGATGCTAGAATGGCTTTACGTCACAGCTATCCAGCTGGAAGCACATTGCTAGCCTCATCTCATCATATTTCTTTACGTCACAACCATAAGGTCGGAAGCAAGGTATACATCCTGCTTTACTTCACAACCATCAGGTCGGAAGCAGGATACTAGACTGGCTTTACGTCACATATATCTAGTCGGAAGCTCAGTACTAGTCTCATCACATCTTCTTTCTTTACGTCGCAAACATAAGGTCAGAAGAAAGGAACACATCCTGCTTTATGTCAAAACCATCAGGTCGGAAGAAGGGTACTAGACTTGCTATATGTCGTAGCTGTACAACCAGAAGCATAGTACTAGTCATATCACATCATCTTGCTTTACGTCACAACCATAGGGTCAGAAGCAAGGTATACGCCCTTCTTTACGTCACAACCATAAGGTCGAAAGCAGGGAATATCTCATCACAACAACTACTCCCCCTTTTGAGGAAGGTCCTTTCAGAGTATGCCAAGTTTATCTCGGAAGTACTCAAACTTTACATGAGATAGGGGCTTGGTCAACACATCATCAACTTGTTCATACGTGCTAATGTACTTGAGCTTTATGTCTCTTCTCTACACCATGTCATGGATGTAATGATATCGGATCTCTATGTGCTTCGACTTATCATGAAATATAGGATTCTCTGTCATCTTTATGCAGCTTTGGTTGTCACATAGGATTAAGGTTGCTTCCATCTCTAGGTCAAATAGACCGGTCAACAACTTTCGAAGCCATATAGCTTCGCAACTAGTAGAACACGCAACAATGTATTCTTCTTCCGCTGTGCTGAGACCAATGTTGGATTGCGTCCTACTTTTCTACGAGATCATGGCTGATCCCAAACTGAAACAACATCTAGAAGTGTTTTTCTTGTCACCAACGCTTCCTACCCAATATGAATAAGTTAATCCACTCAATGTGAAATCATGATCTTCGTCATAACTGAGACCACAATCTAATGTACCCTTAAGGTACCGCATCAAATGTTTTGCAGCCACAAGGTGAACATGTCTTGGCTCTACCAGAAACTAACTCAAGGTGTTCACGACAAAACAAATTTCTGGTCTGGTGTTTGTCAGGCACATCAACGATCCAATAATTTATCTGTACAAGGTGGCATCAATCGATTTTGACGAAGTGTTGACCAAAAGATTCAGTTTTGCTTCCATGGGTGTATTCATGGGATTGCATTCCAACATGTCGAATCTCTTCAGGATTTCGACTGCATACTTCCCTTGGTTACGGAATATTCTCTCTGGACTCTGCCATACCTCAAGACCTAAGAAATAATGCATTAGGCCAAGGTATTTCATTTCAAATTTTGAGGCAAGTCTCTTCTTACATTAGGTGATGAGATTTTCTTCTCCAGTTAAGAATAGTTCATCCACATATAGAAATAATATTACTGGCTCATCGTTCATAACCTTGAAGTAGAGGTTAGAATCTTCTTTACTCTTGGTAAAGCCTAAGCTTGTCAAGAAACTGTCTATACGGCCATACCAAGCTCTGGGAGCTTGCTTCAATCCGTATAAGGATTTCTTCAATTTACAAACATGAGACTTCTTGTCTTCAACTTCAAATCCTTGAGGTTTCTCTATATACACTTCCTCTTAGATGACACCATTTAGAAAGGTTGTCTTTACGTCCATCTGGGGTAACTTCCACTTCATCTTAGTTGCAAGGGCTATGATGGTTCTGATCGAAGTGTATCTGGCTACAGGAGCGAATGTCTCTTCATAGTCAATGCCTTCTTTTTGAGAAAAGCCCTGAGCGACGAATCTTGCTTTATATTTTTCAATACTTTTGTCAGCAACATGTTTTATTTTGAAGAGCCATTTGGAGGATACCACATATTTACTCTTCGGTCTAGGAACTATTTCCCATACATTATTCTTTATTATGGATTGGTATTCCTTTGTCATGGAATCTTCCCATTCTTTCATCTGAAAGGATTCTTCAAAGCTGGTAGGATCTTTCTCTAGGAGGTCACACATCAAAGATGTATAAATGGAAAATGGATTTGGTCTTTTCACCTGTCTCATGGTTCCTTGGGGAACACCATACTTCTCCCCATATTGAATAAGCTCTTTGGCCCAAGATGGATTTCTTTTATGGAGGATTTTCATCTGAGGTGGCTCTTGAAAGTCCACTATATCATGATCTTCTGGAATTTCCTCATCAGGGGAAATTACGTCTTCCCTCACTGGTTTTGTGGCTCTGGGAACCTCCCTCTATGTAGTTTTGTGGATTACGGGTTCCTCTTAATGTGGTGGTGACCTAGTATATAAATTCTGAAGGACTTGGAGACCTCACAGTATCCTAGAAATATTCCCTTTTTTCCTGAAGGTTCCATCTTGTTACTCTTCTCTTTCGGTATATGAATAAATACTGGGCAGCCAAATATTTTGAGATGGTATAATCGGTTTTGCACATAGGTGAACTATGTGCTTAAGTGAACTATGGGATAATCGGTTTTGCACATAAACAGTCGTCATTGTTTCTTCTACCCATAAGCACATAGGAAAATCTTGATCATGGATCATAGTCTTGACAACTTCCATTACCATTTTGTTCTTTCGTTCAACTACACCATTTTGTTGGGGATTGTAGGGAGTAGTGAGTTCCCTCTTGATCCCAACATATCTACAGAAGTTCATGAAATCTTTTGAGGTGTATTCTCCTCCATTATCTGACCTGAGTATCTTAATCTTTCTTTCAGAAAGATTCTCTATCAAGGCTTTGAATTCCTTGAACTTGTTGAACACTTCATCTTTAGATTTCAAGAGATACACCCAGGTATTACAAGAATAATCATCAATGAATGATACATAGTATACATACCCTCTAATGGAGGCCAATGGAATTGGGCCACACACATTTGAATGAATGAGTTCTAGGACTCCTTCTGCTTTGTTGTCTCTCTTAAAAAAAGGGTTCTCGATGTTCTTCCCTTGTGCACATCCATTGAATACGCCTTCATGGTTGACCTTAAGTTTTGGTAAACCTATGACTGCTTTGCATATGTATGGTAGTGCCTTGTAGTTGATGTGAGCTAATCTTCTATGACAAAGTCCACATGAGTTTTCAATGGTGTGGGCCGTGGCAGTTTCTGAGTGACCCTTTAGTCTATACAAGCCATTTTCTTCACTTCCAATGATGATTGCTTCATTTATGGTTTCTGCTTTAGCCCAAATAAGAACTTATCCATCTATAAAGTCAACTCTGTAGCCTTTCTTTTCTAAAGATGAAATGAAGAGTAGGTTCTTTTTCAAACCTGGTACATATAGTACATCCTTCATTTATAATGAATTCCCTGAATTCAGTTTGTAGTTTGATTATCCCACTCCGTTGATGGGATATTGGTAATTATCTCCAAGTGTCACTTTCTGAGAAAACTTCTTTCTTGAAACAAAAGAGAGAATGTTTTTCTGACCTGTCATGTGCTTCGAGGCACCACTATCAATGAGCCATGTGTCCTCTCCATGTGTTACTGATCCCGAGAGGGCCGAGATTAATACATAGTCTTTGATCTGTTCTCTTATCATCTTTGCAGGTGGCTCTTCATATTCGACTGCATGGGCATGCTGCCTCTTATGTTTCCTCTTGTATTCTTCTCGTCTGGCTGGACAAAATTTCACAATGTGTCCCATCTTGTCACAATGATAGCATTGTATAGATGAGTAGTCTCTTTCCCTTCATTGTCCTCTCTTCTGAAATCTCCTCAGATGATGTTCTTTATTATTGAATCTATTTGGCGGTTGAGGCTCTTTATGAGTCTCCTTGTGGAAGTAGGGTTTCTTCCTTCCTCTTTTGGTGTGAGTAGCTAGGGATTTATCATCATCTCTTGCTAGTAGCACTTCACGGTTATCTACTCTTGTTTCTTCTTGGATGCAATCTTCCCATAGACTATCAAACTTTAGTTTCTTCATTCTGGCACATATCGTTTGGATGAATGCATCCCAAGGTATTGTGAGACCATTTAGGGTCGTCATTATGATCTCCTCTTTGTCTATGGTGTCTCCAATTGCTTCTAACTGTTGTTTGAATTCTGAAATTCTAGAGAAAAATTCTTGGATCGTTTCTCCTTTCTGCATCCTCATATTCTTTAGTTGAGTTATTAGATTCATCTTCCGGTTTATGTTATTTACTTCGTACAATCTTCTTAGGGCATCAAAAATTTCTTTCAAAGTGTTCTTTGATGACACATAAGGAATTAGGTGGTCTTTGATTGAATCTGCAATGATTCTTTGGGCCCTGATTGTGTCCTTTTGATGCTTTTGTTTCTCTGTGGCATCTTCGACGTCCGACACTTCTTCTTTGAAGAATCTTGCTAGGTAATTCTCTGCAAGGATCAAGCCGATCCTATACTTCCACGCACGAAAGTTTTCCACACCTTCATGTTTTTCAGCAAGCTTCGTTCTTGCAGACATCTTTTACCTGGAGCTAGGAAAATGACCAAAAAATGAAAGTGCTCAAAATCAAATTTTGAACTTACCAGGAGATGCGCTTGACTGAGGTGAGTATCTTGGTGTGCTTGTATCTGAGAAAATCCAACTTTTACCCTTCCAAACTTGATCTGCGGATTTCTGTACTGGTGCTTTTGGTTTTTTGGTACCTCTGGTACTTTGGTACTTCTGGTACTTCTAGTACTTTTGTGAAACTAGGGTTTCACTTTCTGAGAGATACACCCATTGAAAAGGTGCACTGATGATGCCAAAGTAATCCTTGAGGGAGGGCACACTTTTCTAGATGGTTTTGGGGCTGAAAAGCTTCACCATAAAAAAGCCCTAATTTGCATGTACGACAACAGTGACATTTTTCTCTTGCGAAAGATGCTCTCTTCATCTTGGCTCTGATACCATGTTAATGTTTATGCCATTATTATTGTACTTTGCATTTAAATAGATAAAAACAACATAAAGACAATATCACTGAGAAATACACAATCATAAGAGACACAACATTTATCCTGGGAAACCCTCTAGGGGAAGAAAACCCATCTTGTGGTATTGTGATAATTTCTACTAAGCACCCTTGTTATAAGGGTGTTTCAACTCTTATCAGTATGTTCAACTCCAATTTTAGAGAGATAGTATGCAGACACCGACTTCAATGGCTACAGGATTATAAAAATATAGTTAACATCATATCACAATACCACAATCTAGTTTGACTCTCTTTAGAGAAGTTTTGGCAAATACATATCAAAGGAAAACAAACTAATTTAATTATTTTCCATTTCTCTAATTTTTCAAAATGAAGGCAAAAGGAAGTGCAAATATGTGCAAATATAGAGAAAATTTCTCTTAAAACACTCCTGTGCAACAGGATTTTCCCCAAATTAAGTAAATCTCTCTAGAGACTCTTGCATGCTCCTGTGCAAAAATTTGCAATTTTTGGTCTCCTCTCGAGTTGTGCAATGGCCTCTCTGGTTCTGCGGCTTCTTCTGCACAGTCTACTATTGGTTTGTGGTCTCCTCTCGAGCTCCATAATTTCTCCTCACAAAAACTACCTTCACACTTATGCTTAACACATAGAGACAACGGACACCAAATCCTTCACTGCTCCACGTAGATCGGTTTTATGCTCAACACATAGATACAACAGACATCAAATCCTTCACTCCTCAATGCACATCAATTTTATGCTCAACACACATAGAAAACAAACAACAAATTGGCTCAATCTTCCTAGCTCAGATACCATGATGAAGTGGGCAGAGGGAAGAACAATATAGAGCAAAATGAAGAACAAAGTACAATTTTACATTGCCATATGAAAGAGATTACATCCACGTCTGATTTATAGAGGGATTTTTTAGAAGGATATTGAAGATCCAGAAAATTCTTGGAGCCATGCGAGTGTCAGTGGATATGTCAGTGGATGAACAGTAACTTGGTAGTTAATGGAAGCTTCAGTTTTAAATTTGGTTGATAGAAATTAATCCAACCAACATCAACTTCATACATAATACTATGTAAGTCATCTCCTAAATCTAATAAACTCCTAAATAACTCACTTATAGATAATCTCTACTTTACAATTAACAAACCACAATCCTAATAATATGATAGAAGAATGTCTCACATTAAATACATAAAACAAGAAAGAGTTAATTACTCCAAAACCCCTTGAGTTTTGGTGACAACACAATTAAAAATAAGAAGATGGGAGTATTGTAATAGTATGGGAGAACTTTGGTCCAAGGGTGTATATGAGAACGTTGCTCCAAGGTGGAGATTTAATGTTAAGGCATTCCTTAGGACATTGTTGGTTCAATCTTCAAAGCATCTCCATATAATTTAAATTTAGATAAAAACTTGGAGAGTAAAACAACAGTGATCTGGCCATCCTTGCTTTTCAAGATTCTGTGCTCCAAAGAATCGATCGATGCCTTCAGTTTCATTCGATGGAATGGAATGCGAGGAGATTTATAAAAGTGACGAGAAGGACATAAGGGAGATGAAGTTTTTTGTTAGCTTCATATGGCATTATGACCCTTGGGGGATAATTTCAGAGATGAGAGTTAAGAATAAGAATATCCCATATGTCCACAAATCGAGGCCTGAGATAGAGAAGTTCGCCAACCAGACAGAATGGGAGCCAAACACTTTGGTTGAGACAGAACAACAAGACCTTTCAGTCACTATCTCATAGAGGACTACCCCACAAGCTCCCAAGGAGAAAAGGCCCAGGAAGAACACTTCACCTTCCATCACTGAAGTATCGCCCGAAGAGTTCCAATTACACACCAAAAGGCCAAAAACCAGTCAGGCACCCGACATGGCTGGTGAAAGGGGAATTCAATCCACTACAACTATGGAGGTTGATCGATCTCTCCTTAGTACAAGCAGCAAACAAATCATGACTACAGTGTTTCCCAAGAAGACTACATATACTCCACCAGCCAACTAGCCGAGCAAAATTGGATCGAAATTGAGTATTTTTGAGAAGTATGATCTGATCAAGAAGAAAAATTAGACGTTGGTCAGCAGCACATATGCTCAGTTTTGCAAGAAAACATCAACTGCACAACACAGACTACTATCTGCATTCGACATTGAGAAGGGTAGAATGCACATGGTGTTTCTGCAATCACAGGTGCCAAACCCGAAAGTAATCACCGATTACAAAAGAGAAACATTCGAATTTTAGACTAAAGATGTGCATCTAGCTTATCAAATGGACCTCCACAGGCAAATTGCAGAAATGGTTTTCTCCACATTGGAAAATGCTTCCATTGTTGCCTCCAAGTTACAAGTATCTCTGAACAATGTCCATACGCACCTGAAGTTAGAAAAAATATCATCCTTTGCCAAGGATAATAGGATTAAGACGTTGGAGGAACTAGTCCTCAAGATCGGATATGATCCCTCGAATGTGAAAGAAGTCGAGGAGATGCTCAAAAAGAAAAATGTTGATATAGCATCTCTGAGGAAACAGTTGAAACTTCCACTAACATAAGATTCACAGGGAAAGGAAATAGCGGAGATGGAAGGGGAAAAGGATGAGATGCTCAAGCTCATCATGGAGCAGAATGCACAGTTGAAGGAAATTGAAGCGGAATTGGAAAAACTAGTGAAAGAGAAGGAACAGTCAAAGCCCATGGAGGTCATTCCACTGAGCGCAGTTCCACTCACAGGAGTGAGCACAACATCAGTAGTAGAAATTCCCTCGCCAACTCCATTGACAGCTTGGGAGAAAACAATTGAACTGGCTAAATCCATGGAGGAGATAAATTTGCAAGAGACAGAGATTAGCAGACTCAAAAAGGAGATTGAGAACCTTCAGGAACTCAAGTATTCTTACCAAACTAGCTACTCCAAGGAGAAACAAACATCAAACCAGCTTAAAGAGGAATTGCAATAGCTTCAAAAGCAAACAGTGGAAGGCTAAACACTCGTTGAGGTCAAGGAAAGTGTCTAGATGGATATCACCAAGTCCATGAATGAAATATGGTTGATGATACAAATCATGTTCGAGAAAAACGAGCTGGTGAAAATAAGTCAACAAGCTATCGAGAAGATAAGAGCAGAACTGGGAGAGATTCCCACAGAAGTTGATGAGATCATCAAATTTCTGAATTCCAAAACTAGAGAGGAGCTAGAGGATTTGAATATTGAAGATAGGACAGAGACCATCCTTGAGGTCAAGAGGGTCCTGACCAAGAGAGGACTGATGCTAAAGCTAGAGGAAAATGTCCAGACCATGGATGCAGGAGTGCGAAGATTTTTCAGCAAGATCGAAGCTCTGCAAAAGAAAGACCTTCCTGGTTTGAGAGTTATAAATGACAAGTTAATGACACTTGCCGATTACAAAAAGAAACTAGCCATTGTGGCTAAGGATAGCTCAAAATTCTTAGGAATACAAGGCAGTATCACGAGCAAGGAATTCTTAGATGCTTTACAGTTAGACATCAGCATACAGCATGAGATACGGTACATCTTCATCATCAAGCCAACTTTTTCCAAGTACACAGAGATGGCTGAAGTATACTGAATATTTCTCAAAGTCATCATTCCCAGTCACCTTCGATGGGAAGAGATTTGCAATCTGATTGAGTAGTCGATGAGGTGTCCAATCCTAGTCAGCTATCTAGTCATACGAGGTCATGCAGAGGCCTCACCAACGGTTCACCCCAAGAAATCAGCATGAATTTTCAACACATCAACAAGCAGTTTCCTAAATTTTTGTATTTTGTTAAGTTAGTTAGCTAAATTTAGATTAGCCACGTCTTGATCTTTAATGACAGGATCATATGTAATTTTTGGTTATAAATATTTCACACTTTGAAGTACCGAGGGTTGATCTTTATGCCCTACAATCTACAAGACTGTAATTTGTATCAAGAGATCTTCTAGTAATACAAAGAGACATTTTCACAGGATTCTCGCATGTTATTCATTGGTGATGCTTTCTTTTCTATGTTGAATGTTCTTCTTCCTCAGTTGTCATATTTTATTCTAGCCTTATCTTTTAAAAGTAACGCATGTTGCAGGATTTATCTTTGTATACCCTGTTTCAGACTTTGAAAGATATTAATGCTTATCTTCTGATATTACAGTGAAGAAATTCTTAAATGCTTGTTTACTTTAATTGATATTCTCATATTTTCTACTATTCATCACTTTATTGCCAAAGAATCCAACGAATGCATTATCTTGCCCTGCGAAAATAATATTTTGTTTCGGGTTTGGATTTCTATCTTTATAATACAGACCCCATAGTCCAATGGATGCGTAAAGCCCCTCCAACCAACTTAAGAAAAACAACAAACCAGTCAATCTTATTTTATATAACTAGCCTAATATCTTAAATTTAAAACATAGCTAAATGATACAGAGAGATCCCTCTCTGAAGCTGGTAGGGCTAGATTCTAGTTTCGAAGTGATTGGATAAAGTTACCTCTTGTAAATTTCTTCTACCCTGAGAACCTCTAGAAATTTACAGAGCGTTAACATAGTGGTGACCATATTGGGGAACAAACAAACTTTCAACCCCACATTTTCTTTTTCCCTAGAAGAAGACTTTGTTTCTGAACAAATAGTAAATCTGAGAAAGAAATAATGTTTAGAGGTTGTTAAAATCTCGTGCATATTAATTTTGGACTCATAAAACTAAAAAATATATAAAAATTAGAAAAATATGGCTCCTAAAAGAGTTTCTACCCGATCTCACCCAGACCTAGAACCTGCAATAGAAATTGATAATCCATAACAGTTACTCAGAAAGAAGACCATTGTAGAAGTTTCAGAGAGTCATAGTCTCATTCACAAGTCCTTTTCCCTCCCAGAGGAACTCATTACCCTTCAAGATCTTGACTTTGACACCATTTTCAAATAAAGCCTCTTTAGAATGAAGTCTGATAGCTTCGTAACTGAAATCGTTTTAGACCCAAAAATCCTACAACCTCGGACCCTTGAAATACTATCTGCCACTACAAAACCTCAAACCGCTCACTCTGTTCCAGCAAGCCCCTCCTCCTCCTCATCTTCTGTCACCACCCCACCTATCATCCAGGTTGTTGTCCCACCTCCTCCACCTATCATGGTAGCCAGATATGCTCCCTTACTGTTGGTCGCACCTTTACATGCTATGCCTTAGGATTATCAAATGAGACTTCCACAGTTCGATGGAACAGGGCCCTTGAGCGCACAACAACACGTTGATAAAATGAATGACTATTTTGATCTGCAGGAAGTAGATGAAGCCGACGTTTAAATGAGATTGTTTGGGCAGAGTTTGACCGGTGACATTAAGAAATGGTACAAAGGTTTATGTGTTGCCTCAATGCTTGACCTTATAGCATTTCAAAGAATTTTTCTAGATAGATGGGAGGTAAATAAAAATCCTTTCCAAATCTTGTCAGAATATAGAAACATCATAAGGAATCAAGGTGAGATAGTTCAAGATTATTGCACCCGCTTCAATAATTTGTACAATGCAATTCCAACCGATATTAAACCCCCACAAGGTTTAGCACTGATAAAATTCCCTGACGGTTTTGACGTTGATATGTCATATCAATTAAGGGAAAGAAACTCCACCACCCTGGAAGGCATGCAGAAAAGAGCAATAAGTGTGGAGGCCAACCTGTTGGCTAAAAGGGCATGGTAGAGGACCGAAAGGAGAGTCACGATTAAAGAAGAACCTTCCACATCTTCTTCTGATGAAAAATTGGATTCCTTAGCTAGAGAAATGGAAAGGATGATGGAGAGACTTACTGTATCTGAAAGAAATCCTCCTAGAGAAAATCAACCCGCTCCCCAAATTCAGAATCCTAACTTTAGTAGAAATCCTCCTCAAATCAGGCAGAGAGATCCCAGGGATCAAAGAGAACAGAGGGGTCCTGATCAACAGATCAGGCCACCCCTACATGAAAAGTATGCCAATGAAGGAGACGAGCTAATTGAAGAATTGGAGGACACTCACATAAACCTCATGGGCATTCATGATAACGAATCTATTTTCCTCGCTCAGGAAGAGCAAGAACTTTTCCTTCTTTTTCAAATGCAGGTGAGCGAAGAAGGTGAAGAGACTGAACAACAGGTATTTGAAAATTCCATTATGGAGGTACACAGGCAGTATAATTTGCGAAGTAAGAAGACGAATGAAAATTCTCCAAAAAAGGTAACCGAAACGAAGAAAGTTTTCGAAACCAAGAAATCCCCTGAGCCTTCTGCCAAAACGATCCCTAAGAAAGGTAATGTTGAAGCTCCAGCAAAAATAAACCTTACCATTTTACAAAGATCAACACAGACTGAGGCTTCATCAACCAACCCACCAAATACTTTTGCCCAGAAGACTATGTTGAACAAATCAAAATAGTTGAGCCAATGCAGAGCACCTACTCCTTTCAGCCTCAAAGGGGAATTATCCAAAGTAAAAATTCCCATTCCCCTTTCCGAGTTGATGAGTAAGGACGCTTACTGATCACAGGTGATCAAAGTGCTGAGAATTGAACCTGATATAGGCATGAAGGGATTAACTGTTGGATCGACGAATCATTCAGACATTGTAAACCTTACTGGCGATCAAACTGAACTCCTATTTGGCCCTGAAGTTGATGGTCAGACTGACAATGGTGTTGTCGCTCATTTTTACATCAACCTTAATATACACGATCTGATTATGCATAATGCTATGTTATATTAAGGTGCTTCCCATAACTTGATGCCTAAAGCAGTAATGGAAAAACTCGGACTCGAGGTCACCAAAACTTACAAGGACTTACACTCTTTTGACTCCAGCAAAGTCAGATGTATCGGATTGATCAAGGACTTATGTATCACTCTAGTCCAGATTCCAAAAAAAAGCATGGTTATGGATGTTGTGGTCGCAGACATTCCCCTAAAATATGGTATGTTGTTGTCCAGGTCTTAGGGGGGCAAGTTGAAAGGTACTTTGCACTTGGATATGTCGTATGCCACCATCCCAGTATTCGGGCAACAGAAAAGACTGTACAGAGAGACGCTGATGAAATATATGGTCACCAGCCAAGAAAAGCCACATAAATATCCTTTGTACTCTTCACATTCTAACCTGGATTCCTTTATCCTATATAACGATGTGATACGGGAGAGAAAATCGCTCAACTGGAAGAAGATACACTTGATCCGAAAGAAGGCCAAGAAATCGCTGAGGCAAAAAGAAAGCAAAATGTGATAAGTGAAGAATTGCCAGCAGATTTCTGGAGCATGGACTTCGATGGATCTGTAAGCAAAGAAGGAGATGGAGCAGGAGTTTGGTTGCATAATCACAGATCCAGGTATTCGGAAAACCATTCTTACAAACTGAATTTTAAATGCACTAACAACATAGCCGAGTACAAAGATTTAATTCTTGGTCTAAAACTTCTAAGGAAAGTCGGTGCCAAAAAAATCATGGTAAGAGGGGATTCCGAATTAATTATCAAACAAATCGAAGGTGAGTATGTAGCAAAACACCCCCTGTCTCAGAGCTTATAGGAATGAAGTTTTGGATGCCCTTAAATGTTTCACTGAAGTTGATTTGCAGGTGATGCCTATAGGACAGAATATTTTGGCAAATGGATTAGTTACATCAACAACTACATGCAAGATACCTTTTCATTCCACTTGCCCATACATGGTGGAGGTGAAGTGCAGACCGACTATCCCAGACAACATCAGATACTGGTAGGTATTTGGGAACGATGACCAAATTGAAGATTTTCTACAATGTAAAAATGATTTCGAGTGTACAAACATAGACTTAGAAAATGAGGATGAAAATGTAAATAAATCTTATTTTTGAAATGATAGTGTAAATAAGATAGATTAAGGAGAGTCAGGTTAAGATGAGATAGAATCTGATGTTTTGCATTTAAAGATTAATGTTTTACCTAGGGGTTTAGTTCCTTTAGAATACCTTTTTGATTTTAATGATGTAGCTAAAAAACCAAAAATTGAAGCCAGTGGTAAAGAGGTTGAAGATGCTAACATAGGGACAGAAGAGAAGCCCATGATAGTAAAGCTTTCTAAATCCTTACCTTCGGAGCAAAAACTCAAATACATTGAACTTTTCAAGGAATATGCGGACGTGTTTTCTTGGGGTTACGAAGATTTAAAATCTTATGACACAAGCATCATACAACATAGGATCCCAATAAAAGAAGATCAAAAATCTTTCAGACAGAAACTTAGGAGAATCATTCCCAAGTTACTTCCCCTGATAGAAAAAGAAATTAAAAAGATATATGATGCTAAAATCATAGTTCCCTTACGATTTTCAAAATGGGTTTCAAATCTGGTCCCAACCCGAAAGAAGTCTGGGGAAATCAGCTTTGCATTGATTTCTGAGACCTGAACAAAGTTTCTCTAAAGGACAACTACCCATTGCTGAAAATTGACCACATATTACAAAAGGTAGTTGGATCCAGCCGAATCTCCTTACTGGATGGTTTCGCAGGCTATAACCAGGTTCTCGTTCACCCAAATGACCAACAGAAAACAACCTTCACAACACCTTGGGGCACCTTCATGTATGTGAAAATGCCTTTTGGGTTGATGAACACTGGGGCCACTTTCCAAAGAGCGATGGAAATCGCTTTTGTGGAAGAACTTGCAAATTTATTGTCATTTATCTGGACGACGTAACTGTGTATTCTCAATCCGATGACGAGCACTTAAGACATCTGAGACGAGTATTTGAGAAATGCAGGAAATTTGAGATTTCTATGAATCCTAAGAAAATCCTTTTCAGATTAGAGGAGGGTAAATTGTTGGGGCACATAATATCTAAGGACATAATTAAGATAGATCCCAGCAGAATAGAATCCATTCAGAAACTGGAACACCTAAGGAATATAAAAGAATTACAATCCTTCATTGGGAAAATAAACTTTCTGAGAAGATTCATACCTAACCTGGCCGAGCTTCTCAGGAACATCACAAACATGTTAAAAAAGGACACGAAAATAAAATGGGACACTGAATCTAAGAATCCTTTTGAACAAGTTAAACATGCACTCACACAGGCTCCAGTCTTGATCAACCCTGATTTCACCAAGGATTTTTACCTTTTTTCTTTCGCTTCTAAACATACCATTGCAGCAGTATTACTACAGAAAAACAACGAAGGGTATGAACAAGACATAGCCTTTTTCAGTAAATCTTTAAGAGATGTTKCTTTAAATTATAAAATAATGGACAAACAAGCTTTTGCCCCGGTGAAAGCCATAAATAATTTTAGAGTATATATTCTCCATTCCCACACCATCGCATATGTTATGAACACGGTAGTAAAAGACATTTTAACTCAGGACAATCTAGATGGTAGAAGATGAAAATGGATTTCTATCATTCTGGAGTATGACATAGAGATTAATGCTACTAAACTGATTAAAGGTCAWGGTCTAGCAAAGTTAATGGCTGAATCCAATTTCCATGCTCTTGATATTAATTTCTTAGTTGTAGTAGATGAACAGAGAGAGCAGGCAACTCCAAGCGTGAAAGAGGTATTTCTGAATTCTCCATGGTACGTAGACCTAATATTTGTTTTTCATAACTTACAAGCTCCCCCTGGTCTGACCAAAACTAAAGCTAGGTTTTTGAATTTGAAAGCATTAAAATTATGCATTCTAGAAGGCAATCTATATTGGAAGGATCCTGGAGGTATTTTGTTGAATTGTCTGTTAAAAGATGAAGATGACAAAGTATTGCAGGATTTTCATGTAGGAGACTGTGGTGGTCATCTGAGCTGGAAAACCAAAACTAATAAAATTCTAAGAGCTGGGTTCTATTGGCCTACACTGTTCACCGATGTGCATCAAAAAGTGACTTTGTGTCATAAATTTCAGGTTTTCGAGGGTAAAACGAAGCTCCTTCCTTTTCCCCTGAAACCAATCTCTGCTGAAGCTCCTTTCCAACAATGGGGATTAGAATTTATAATAGAAATACATCCTCCCTCTTCGGGCCAGCACAGGTGGATTCTTACTACTATAGACTATTTCACAAAATGGATTGAAGCTATACCAAGAAGGCAAGCTAATGATTCTGTCATTATTAAATTTCTTGAAAATAATATCTTGTCTCATTTTGGATGTCCTAGAAAGATTATAACTGACAATGCAGTTGATTTTCGATGTAATAATCTCATAGAATTTTGCAACCAGTATCGTATTGGTTTGGGTCATTCCACAGCTTATTACCCTCAGGGAAATGGGATGGCGGAGTCATCCAATAAGACCCTGGTGAACATTATTAAGAAGACTTTGCAAGAAAACAAAAAGACATGGCATAACAAGCTGGTTTTCTCATTATGGTCTGACAGACTGACCACCAAAAGGTCAATTGGTATGTCACCATATCAGCTGGTCTATGGCACTGAATCAGTTTTTCCCACTTCCTTAGGAGTTCCCATCATGAAATTGCTGCCGAACGACTCCCAAAGAAGGATAAACCATATGATCTACTTGCAGCAATCCAAAGAAGAAGTATACAACAAAACTTAGGTTGTCCAAGAGAGCATTAAAAAGATCTTTGACAAAAGAACTAAAGAATATGACTTTGAGCTAGGTGACTTGGTTCTGAGATGGGATGCCCGAAATGAGGATAAGGGGAAGCATGGAAAATTTGACAKTCTATGGAAGGGGCCTTTCATAATTCAAGYGTTCAGAGGAAATAATGCCTTCTTKCTCAACAACAATGATGGGACAAATTTTCCAGGAGGACCTGTAAATGGCAGAATGTTGAAGCACTATTCACCTCCTCAGTAGGGACCTGCAGTCACACTTTCCATTGTACAAACCATTTTCATTTTGCTTACAAGTTTTTGAGTGAAATAACTTTGATCAGATGGTTGAAGCCCGTAGAGAAGGCCCTAATCCACTGAACATTGTCTTCCAGTTTTAAAAAATAAAACCAATCAAGAAACAAAGGTAACTATGGAGAAAGTTTTTCAGAACATCAGGAGTCAAGATTCTTAGCACTTCACAAGGAGAGTACCATCCCCAGGTGGAGCTGCTATTATAACCCTATATTTTATAGGATCACCTGGTGACTGAAATGTTATCTCTTTAGTGTTTTTGTTTATCAAATGATTTTCCATTTTGCAAATAATTTGAGAAAAAGAAAAGAAAAGAAAAAGAAAAGAAAGAAAAAGAATAAAAGAGGGCATAAAAGAAATTCAATAGAGCCCCATGCAATAACAATGACCTGTTCCATACCTTTCAAGGATGGCCAAGTTCTTTTAAATTGATGTTGATAGGAGTAGTGAATAAGCTTAGCTAAACTGTTTAATATTAGCCAAGTGATTTAGGTTAGTTAGTGAATAAATTTGACCAAACTACCTAATCTTGGTCAGAAAACCCCAGGATAGAGTAATTTCTTAGCCCAACAAATTAATCTGGGCTAATTGTCATAGGTGATTAGGTTAGACCATAGGGTAGTTTGTTTTATATCAATAAAACAAGCATGATGATCAAGGTTGAACCATATCTTTGAGGTTTAAAAGGTTTGATGTTTAACCCCTTGGTGATAAAAACATGGAAAATCTTGGGAAAAACCACAATATGCACTTATCCTAAGTATTTCGGAGAACATATGCCTTCACGCTCACAATTAATCATAGAACATAGATGAACGGTCAGAGAGCGAGAACCCAGATCCACGGTTGACAAGCCTTTCCCGACCCCCCCGTCCGTTCTACCTTTAATGGTGTGGGGGGGGGGTCCGGAATCGGAGATAACAAAGGCATGTATATGAATGATTCAGATGTTCGTGCTCAGATCCATGGCTCAGATTGGATTCCAGACCCCCCGAACCATTCTTCTTTTAATGGTTGGGGGGGGGTCTGGAATGTGGTTAAATAGTGCGCATAGATCTACGGCCCAAGAGCGGGTGCGCTGATGGACGACTCATATTGTTTTTTGGTCCCCCCCGAACATTATGTTTTTAATGGAGGGAGGGGGGGGTCCGTAATGGATTGTTTTCTGGTGGGCCCCTTATCTCTATGTGGCAGGAATCCATTGGTTCTGAATCTCACCGCCTCCCATGGTCTGACATACCCTGTCACCTCATGACGTCATTTTCCACATTCTCCCATAATGATCACATCTCATTACTCTGTCAGTTCTCTCACCCTGTTGCAAGTCCCTTCACCATGATCAAGTCCCAATCAATACCCGCCATGTCACCCAGTCGTATTCTTCAGTCATTGTCACCTACCATCTCACGCGCTAAACGACCCGTTGGCCATTTAGTATTGGCTAACTTATCCATTAACCTACTGACCTATCTCTCATGCCCAATGGGTATCCATTTTCTCAATACTACCTTCACCCTTCATTCCCTCATCTTTTACCCTATCGCTGCACCAGTGATTTTTTCACCGTTTTCCTCTCCATTACAATTAGTCGCCCAAAGCCACAGTCGTCCCCGCTAACCATTTTTGTTTTACTTGAAGGTATTGTTACAGTGATGGTGCCAAAATCAAAGAAAATAGAGGCCGACGAAAATCCTTTCCTCCTTCCTCCTGTGGACCTCGACAGGATCCCTCTGGTCGACAAACACCATTTAATCGCAGACACCAGATGCAAGTTCAACTTCGTAGATTTACAGTCATGGCTAAAGGACGTTTTCTTGGACCAAAGCGACGAAATCGGGCTCTGGGAGTCAAACCTTCCCCTGTATCTTTTCCCCCATGTTCACCATTTCCTTGAATTCGCCCTCAAATTCCAGGCTAACTACCTCCTAGACCAAAGAGCCATAGTTTCTTCATCTAGAGAAACTTTGTTCTTCATTACACCCCAAGCCATTGATCAGATAATGCAGATACCCAGAGAAAAATCCGCCTCACCTTTCAACCTTGAAATCATCACGGAACTATACCAGAAATTATCATTTCCCCAAAGTGCTCAGATTTTCAAGATTTTTCTCCCACAGACCACTCAGTTCCCCACTACAAATCCCCCATATCCTTCATCCTTGTTCTCAGTAAAGGGAAACCAGGTCATATCGTCGCTCTGCGCCCTTCTTGGGTATTTTTTGGATCAATGGGTGGATGAACCCATATTGGGTTTTCTATCCATTTTCTCCACGGATGAGAAACCCACCATTCAGTTCGACTACATCGCCTTCCTGGTAGAGAAAATTCATGATAAATTCTCAAATTTCGCCAGAGAAGGCATGTTTCGGTATTCCTCAATACTAGCTTACATTTTCATATTCTTTCAAGCGGACAATTTCTCCTTTTCGATGCATAATATGGACAAGGATGGGAGGCCACAGGCGATGACAACGTGGACTTCGCTTCTTAGACACAACTCTACATAATTCATCTTCAAACAGTTTATCGAGCAGTTGTACCATCCTGTGGTGAGCATGCTCAGTGGCAGACCTGAGCTGAGAATAAATCAGGAAATTCAGAGGATCTTACACCTTTCAGACCTTGCAAAAATGGGAGACTGGTACTTGTACTAGGACCACATAGAGATCAGAGTGTATGGGTGTGAATTGGCTTCATGCAAGTTACCCAAGTATCTTCCCATAAGGATATTTTCCGTGGAGTACATAAGGAAAATGATCAACTCAGATGACATACATTTTGTGTCTCTATAAAAGAAACAACAGATTAGGATCAAAGGGAAAATAGGATCATTCATCTGCAATAGCCGAGGTGATGGGGAGGAAGCATATAGACTGTTAAAGGAGATGAAGTTTTTTGTTAGCTTCATATGGCATTATGACCCCTGTGGGATAATTTCAGAGATGAGAGTTAAGAATAAGAATATCCCATATGTCCACACATCGAGGCCTGAGATAGAGAAGTTCGCCAACCAGACAGAATGGGATCCAAACACTCTAGTTGAGACAGAACAGAAGGACCTTTCAGTCACTATCTCACAGAAAAATACCCCATAGGCTCCCAAGGAGAAAAGGACCAGGAAGGACACTTCACCTTCCATCACTAAAGTATCGCCCGAAGAGTTCCAATTACACACCAAGAGTCCAAAAATGAGTCTGGCACACAACGCAACTAGTGAAAAGGGTCTGGTTGAGACAAAACAGAAGGAACTTTCAGTCATTATCTCATAGATGACTACCCCACAAGCTCCCAAGGAGAAAAGGCCCAGGAAGGACACTTCACCTTCCATCACTGAAGTATCCCCCGAAGAGTTCCAATTGCACACCAGGAGGCCAAAAACCAATCAGGCACCCAACACAACTGGTGAAAAGGGTCTGGTTGAGACAGAATAGTAGGACCTTTTGGTCACTATCTCATAGATGACTACCCCACAGGCTCCCAAGAAGAAAAGACCCAGGAAGGACACTTCACCTTTCATCACTGAAGTATCGCCCGAAGAGTTCCAATTACACACCAAGAGGCCAAAAACTAGTCAGGCACCCGACACGGTTGGTGAAAAGGGAATTCAATCCACTACAACTATGGAGGTTGATCGGTCACTCCTTAATATAAGAAGAAAAAAAATCATGACCACAGTGTTTCCCAGGAAGCCTACAGATACTCCACCAGCCAACCAGTCGAACAAAATAGGACCGAAATTGAGTATTTTTGAGAAGTATGATCTGATCAAAAAGAAAAATCAGACGCTGACCAGCAGCATGTATGCTCAATTCTTAAAGCAAACATCAACTGCACAACACAGACTACTCTCTTCATTCGACACTGAGAAGGGTAGAATGCACATGGCGTTTTTGCAAGCATAGGTGCCAGACCCGAAAGTAATCACCGATTACAAAAGGGAAACATTCGAATTTCAGACTAAAGATGTGCATCCAACTTTTCAAATGGACCTGCACAGGAAAACTGGAGAAATAGTTTTATCCACATTGGAAAATGCTTCCACTGTTGCCTCCAAGTTACAAGTATCTCTGAACAATGTCCATACGCAGCTGAAGTTAGAAAAAATATCATCCTTTGCCAAGGATAACACGATTAAGACGTTGGAGGAACTGATCCTCAAGATCGGATATGATCCCTCGAATGTGAAAGAAGTCGAGGAGATGCTCAAAAAGAAAAATGTCGATATAGCATCTCTGAGGAAACAGTTGAAACTGCCACCAACAAAACATTCACAGGCAAAGGAAATAGCAGAGACAAAAGGGGAAAAGGATGAGATGATCAAGCTCATCATGGAGCAGAATGCACAGTTGAAGGAAATGGAAGCGGAATTGGAAAAACTAGTGAAAGAGAAGGAGCAGTCAAAGCCCATGGAGGTCATTCCAATGAGCGCAGTTCCACTCACAGGAGTGAGCATAGCATCAGTAGCATAAATTCCCTCGGCAACTCCACTGGTAGCTCGGGAGAAAACAGTTGAACTGGCTAAATCCATGGAGGAGATGAATTTGCAAGAGACAGAGATTAGCAGACTCAAAAAGGAGATTGAGAACCTTCAGGAACTCAAGTCTTCTTACCAAACTAGCTACTCCAAAGAGAAACAAACATTAGACCAGCTCAAACAGTGGTCAAGGAAAGTATCTGGATGGATATCACCGAGTCCATGAATGAAATATGGCCGATGATACAAATCATGTTCGAGTAAAACGAGCTAGTGAAAAGAAGTTAGCAGGCTATCGATAAGATAAGAGCATAACTGGGAGAGATGCCCACAAAAGTTGTTGGGATCATCAAATTTATGATTTCCAAAACTAGAGAGGAGCTAGAAGATTTGAAGATTGAAGATAGGACACAGACCATCCTTGAGGTCAAGAGGGTCCTGACCAAGAGAGGACTGATGCTACAACTGGAGGAAAAAGTCTAGACCATGGACGCAGGAGTGAAAATATTTTTCAGCAAGATCGAAGCTCTGCAAAAGAAAGGCCTTCCTGGTTTGAGAGTTATAAATAACAAGTTAATGACACTCGCCGATTACAAAAAGAAACTATCCAGTATGGCTAAGGATAGCTCAAAATTCTTAGGAATATAAGGCAGTATCATGGGCAAGGCATTCTTAGATTCTTTACAGTTAGACGTCAACATACAGCATGATATTTGGTACATCTTCATCATCAAGCCAACTTTTGCCAAGTACACAGAGATGGATGAAGTATACCGAAGTTTGCTCAAAGTCAGTGTTCCCAGTCACCTTCGATGGGAATAGATTTTCAATCTGATCGAGTAGTCGATGAGGTGTCCAAACCTAGTCAGCTATCCATTCAGACGAGGTCGTGAAGAGGCCTCACCAACGGTTCACCCCAAGAAATCAACATGAATTTTCAACACATCAACAAGCAGTTTCCTAAATTTTTGTATCTTGTTAAGTTAGTTAGCTAAATTTAGATTAACAACGTCCTGATCTGTAATGACGAGATCGTATGTAATTTTTGGTTATAAATACTTCAAACTTTGATGTACTGAGGGTTGATCTCTATGCCCTACAAGCTACAAGACTGTAATTTGTATCAAGATATCTTCCAGTAATACAAAGAGACGTTTTCACAGGATTCTCGTGTGTTATTCATTGGTGATGTTTTCTTTTCTATGTTGAGTGAGTTCTTCTTGCTCAGTTGTCATATTGTTTTCTAGCCTAATCTTTTAAAAGTAGCGCATGTTGCATGATTTATATTTGTATACCCTGTTTCAAACTTTGAAAGATACTAATGTTTATCTTCTGATATTACAGTGAAGAAATTCTTAAATGCTTCTTTACTTTAATTGATATTCTCATCTTTTCTGCTATTCATCACTTTACTGCCAAAGAATCCAACAAATGCAATATCTTTCCCTGTGAAAAGAATCTTTTGTTTCGGGTTTGGATTTCTATCTTTATAATATAGACCCCATAGCCCAATGGATGCGTAAATCCCCTCCAGCCAACTTAACAAAAAAAACAAACCAGTCAATCTTATTTTATATAACTAGCCTAATATCTTAAAGCTAAAACATAGCTAAATCATACAGAGAGATCCCTCTCTAAAGCTGGTAGGGTTAGATTCCAGTTTCGAAGTGGTTGGATAAAGTTACCTCTTGCAAATTTATTCTACCCTGACAACCTCTGGAAATTTACAGATCGTTAACATAGTGGCGACCATACTGGGGAACGAACAAACTTTCAACCCCACATTTTCTTTTTCCCTAGAAGAATACTTTGTTTCTGAAAAAATAGTAAATTTGAGAAAGAAATAATGTTTAGAGGTTGTTAAAATCTTGTGCATATTAATTTCGGACTCATAAAACTAAAAAATATATAAAAATTAGGTAAATCTGGCTCCTAAAAGAGTTTATACCTGATCTCACCCAGACCCATAACCTGCAATAGCAACTGATAATCCAGAACAATTACTCAGAAATAAGACCATCGTAGAAGTTTCAGGGAGTCGTAGTCTCCTTCACATGTCCTTTTCCCTCCCATAGAAACTTGTTACCCTTCAAGATCTCGACTTTGACAACATTTTCAAACAAAGCCTGTTTAGAACGAAATCTGATAGCTTTGTAACTGAAATCGTTTTAGAACCAAAAAGCCTGCAACCCTGAACCCTTGAAATACTATCTCCCACTACAAAACCTCAAACCACTCACTCCGTGCCAGCAAGCCCCTCCTCCTCGTCATCTTTTGTCACCGCCCCACCTATCATCCAGGTTGTTGTCCCACCTCCTCCACCTATCATGGCACCCAGATATGCTCCCTTGTTGTTGGCTAAACCTCTACATGCTATGCCCCAGGATTATCAAACGAGACTTCCACAGTTCAATGGAACAGGGCCCTTGAGTGCACAACAACATGTTGATAAAATGAATGACTATTTTGATCTGCAGGAAGTAGATGAAGCTGACGTTCAAATGAGATTGTTTGCACAGAGTTTGACCAGTGACGTTAAGAAATGGTACAAAGGTTTATTTGTTGCCTCAATGCTCGACCTTACAGCGTTTTAAAGAAGTTTTCTAGATAGATGGGAGGTAAAGAAAAATCCTCTCCAAATCTTGTCAGAATATGAAAACATCAGAAGGAATCAAGGTGAGAGAGTTCAAGATTACTGCACCCGCTTCAATAATCTGTACAATGCAATTCCAACTGATATTAAACCCCCACAAGGTTTAGCACTGATAAAATTCCCTGATGGTTTCGACGCTGATATGTCATATCAATTAAGGGAAAGAAACTCCACCACCCTGGAAGACAAGCAGAAAAGCGCAATAAGTGTGGAGGCCAACCTGTTGGCTAAAAGGGCACGACATAAGACCGAAATGAGAGTCACAATTAAAGAAGAACCTTCCACATCTTCTTCTGATGCCAAATTGGATTCCTTAGCTAGAGAAATGGAAAGGATGATGGAGAGACTTACTGTATCTGAAATAAATCCTACTAGAGAAAATCAACCCACTCCCCAAATTCGGAATCCTAACTTCAGAAGAAATCCTCCTCAAATCAGGCAGAGAGATCCCAGGGATCAAAGAGATCAGAGGGGTCCTGATCAACATATCAGACCACCTCTATAGGAAAATTATGTCGATGAAGGAGAAGAGGTAATTCAATAATTGGAGGACACTCACATAAACCTCATGGGCATTCATGATAACGAAGCTATTTTCCTCACTCAGGAAGAACAAGAACTTTTCCTTCTTTATCAAACACAGGTGAGCGAAGAAGATGAAGAGACTGAACAAAAGGCATTTGAAAATTCCATTATGGAGGTACACAGGCAGTACAATTTGTGAAGTAAGAAGATGGATGAAAATTCCCAAAAAAAGTAATCGAAACAAAGAAAGTGGTTGAAACCAAGAAAGCCCCTGAGCCTTCTACCAAAAATATCCCTGAGAAAGGTAATGTTGAAGCTCCAGAAAAAATAAACCTTACCATTTTACAAATATCAATAAATACTAAGGTTTCATCAACCAACCCACCAAATACTTCTACCCAAAAGACTATGGTGGACAAATCAGAATTGTTGAGCCAAAGTAGAGCACCTACTTCTTCCAGCCTCGAAGGGGAATTAGCCAAAGTGAAAATTCCCATTCCCCTTTTCGATTTGATGAGTAAGGATGCTTACCGATTGCAGGTGATCAAAGCACTGAGCGTTGAACCTGATATAGGCACGAAGGCCTTAACTGTTGGATCAATGAATCATTCAGACACTGTAAATCTTATCGACGATCAACGTGAACTTCTATTTGGTCCTGAAGTTGACAGTCAGACTGACAATGGTGTTGTCTCTCCTTTTTACATCAACCTTAATATACACGACCTGATTTTTCATAATGCTATGTTAGATTCAGGTACTTCCCACAACTTGATGCCTAAAGTAGTAATGGAAAAACTGGGAGTCGAGGTCACCGGACCTTAAAAGGAATTACACTCTTTTGACTCTAGCAAAGTCAGATGTATCGGATTGATCAAGGACTTATGTATCACTATAGATATATTGTGGCAAAAATAATGGTTATGGATGTTGTGGTCACAGACATTCCCTCGAAATATGGTATGTTGTTGTTCAGGTCTTGGGGGGGCAAGTTGAAAGGTACTTTGCACTTGGATATGTCGTATTCCACCATCCAAGTATTCGGGCAATAGAGAAGACTGTATAGAGAGATGTTGATGAAATATATGGTCAGCAGCCAAGAAACGCCACATAACTATCCTTTGTACTATGCACATACTGACCTGGATTCCTTTATCCTATATAACGACAATGATACGGGAGAGAAAATCGCTTAGCTGGAAGAAGATACACTTGATCCGAAAGAAGGCCAAGAAATCGCTGAGGCAAAAAGAAAGCAAAATGTGATAAGTGAAGAATTTCCAACAAATTTCTGGAGCATGGACTTCGATGGAGTTGTAAGCAAAGAAGGCGCTGGAGCAAGAGTTTGGTTGCATAATCACAGATCCAGGTATTCGGAAAACCATTCTTACAAACTGAATTTTCAATGCACTAACAACATAGACGAGTATGAAGCTTTAATGCTCGGTCTGAAACTTCTAAGGAAAGTGGGTGCCAAACAAATCATGGTAAGAGGCGATTCTGAAATTAAATATCAAACAAATCAAAGGTGAGTATGCAACAAAACACCCCCGTCGCAGAGCTTATAGGAGTGTTGTTTTGGATGCCCTTAAATGTTTCACTGAAGTTGATTTGCAGGTGATGCCCAGGGACATAATATTTTGGCAAATGGATTAGCTACATCAGCAGCTACGTGTAAGATACCTTTTCATTCTACTCGCCCATACATGGTGGAGGTGAAGTGCAGAACGACTGTCCCGGAAAACATCAGATACTGACAGGTATTTGGGAACGATGACCAAATTGAAGATTTTCTACAATGTAAAAATGATTTCGAGTGTACAAACATAGACTTAGAAAATGAGGATGAAAATGTAAATAAATCTGATTTTGGAAATGATAGTGTAAATAAGATAGATTCAGGAGAGTCAAGGGAAGATGAGATAGAATCTGATGTTTTGCATTTAAAGAGTAATGTTTTACCTAGGGGTTTAGTTCCTTTAGAAGACCTTTTTTATTTTAATGATGTAGCAAAAAAACCAAAAATTTAAGCCAGTGGTAAAGAGGTTGAAGACGTTAACATAAAGACAGAAGACAAGCCCAGGATAGTAAAATTTCCTAAATCCTTACCTCCGGAGAAGAAACTCAAATACATTGAACTTTTCAAGGAATATGTGGACGTGTTTTCTTTGGGTTACGAAGATTTAAAATCTTATGACACAATCATCATACAACATAGGATCCTGATAAAAGAAGATCAAAAACCTTTCAGACAGAAACTTAGGAGAATCAATCCCAAGTTACTTCCCTTGATAGAAAAAGAAATTAAAAAGATGTATGATGCTAAAATCATAGTTCCCTTATGTTTTTCAAAATGGGTTTCAAATATGGTCCCAACCTGGAAGAAGTCTATGGAAATCAGGTTTTGCATTGATTTCTGAAAGTTGAACAAAGTTTCTCTAAAGGATAACTACCCATTGCAAAAAATGGACCACATATTACAAAAGGTAGTTGGATTTAGCCGAATCTCCTTACTGGATGGTTTCTCGGGCTATAACCAGGTTCTCGTTCACCCATATGACCAAGAGAAAACAACCTTCACAACACCTTGGGGCACCTACATGTACGAGAAAATGCCTTTCGGGTTGATGAACGCTGGGGCCAATTTCCAAAGAGCGATGGACATCACTTTTGTGGAATAACTTGGAAAATTTATTGTCATTTATTTGGATGACGTAACTGTGTATTCTCAGTCCGATGACGAGCACTTAAGACATCTCATATGAGTATTCAAGAAATGCAAGAAATTTGGGATTTCTCTGAATCCTAAGAAAATCCCTTTCGGATTAGAGGAGGGTAAATTGTTGGGGAACATAATCTCTAAGGATAGAATTAAGATAGATCCCAGCAGAATATAAACCATTCAGAAACTGGAACACCAAAGGAATATCAAAGAATTACAATCCTTCATTGGGAAAATAAAATTTCTGAGAAGATTCATACCTAACCTAGACGAGCTTCTCAGGAACATCACAAACATGTTAAAAAAGGACACAAAAATAGAATGGGACACTAAATCTAAGCAGTCTTTTGAACAAGTTAAACATGCACTCACACAGGCTCCAGTCTTGATCATTCCTGATTTCACCAAGGATTTTTACCTTTTTTCTTTTGCTTTTGAACATACCATTGCAACAGTATTACTATAGAAACATAATGAAGGGTATGAACAACCCATAGCCTTTTTCAGTAAAGCTTTAAGAGATGCTTCTTTGAATTATAAAATAATGGAGAAACAAGATTTTGCCCTGGTGAAAGCCATAAAGGATTTTAGAGTATATATTCTCCATTCCCACACCATTGCATATGTTCTGAACACGGTAGTAAAAGACATTTTAACTCAGGACAATCCAGATGGCAGAAGAGGAAAATGGATTGCTATCATTCTGGAGTATGACATAGAGATTAATCCTACTAAAATGATTAAAGGTCAAGGTCTAGCAAAGTTAATGGCTGAATCCAATTTCCATGCTCTTGATATTAATTTCTTAGCTGCAGTAGATGAACAGGGAGAGCAAGCGACTCCAAGCGTGAAGGAGGTATTTTTGAACTCTCCATGGTACGCAGACCTAGTATTTGTTTTACATAACTTACAAGCTCCCCCTGGTCTGACCAAAACTAAAGCTAGGTTTTTGAAGTTGAAAGCATTAAAATTCTGCATTCTAGAAGGCAATCTATATTGGAAGGATCCTGGAGGTATTTTGTTGAATTGTCTGTTAAAAGATGAAGTTGTCAAAGTATTGCAGGATTTTCATGCAGGAGAATGTGGTGGTCATCTGAGCTGGGTTTTATTGGCCTACATTGTTCACCGATGTGCATCAGAAAGTGACTTTGTGTCATAAATGTCAGGTTTTCGAGGGTAAAAATAAGCTCCTTCCTTTGCCCCTGAAACCAATCTTTGTTGAAGCTCCTTTCCAACAATGGGGATTAGACTTTATCGGAGAAATACATCCTCCCTCTTCGGGCCAGCACAAGTGGATTCTTACTGCTACAGACTATTTCACAAAATGGATCGAAGTTGTACCAAGCAGGTAAGCTAATGATTTTGTCATTATTAAATTTCTTGAAAATAATATCTTGTCTCCTTTTGGATGTCCTAGAAATATTATAACTGACAATGCAGTTGCTTTCCGATCTAAGAAGCTCATAGACTTATGCAACTAGTATCGTATTGGTTTGGGTCATTGCATAGCTTATTATCCTCAAGGAAATGGGTTGGTAGAGTCATCCAATAAGACCCTGGTGAACATTATTAAGAAGACTTTGGAAGAAAACAAAAAGGCATGGCATAACAAGTTGGTTTTCGCACTATGGGCCGATAGAATGACCACCAAAAGGTCAATTGGTATGTCACCATATCAGCTGGTCTATGGCACTGAAGCAGTTTTCCCCACTTCCTTAGGAGTTCCTGTCATGAAATTGCTGCAAGAGATGCAAGCCGAGTCGAACGACTCCCAAAGAAGGATAAACCAGATGATCTACTTGCAACAATCCAGAGAAGAAGTATACAACAAAACTCAGGTTGTCCAAGAGAGAATTAAAAATATATTTGACATAAGAACTAAAGAAGATGACTTTGAGCTAGGTGACTTAATTATGAGATGGGATGCCCGAAATGAGGATAAAGGGAAGCATGGAAAATTCGACAGTCTATGGACAAATCTGCTAGGAGGACCTATAAATGGAAGAATGCTGAAACACTATTCACCTGCTCAGTAGGAACCTGCAGTGACACTTTCCATTGTACAAACCATTTTCATTTTTCTTACAAGTTTTTGAGTGAAATAACTTTGAACAGATGGTTGAAGCCCACAGAGAAGGCCCTAATCCATTGAACATTGTCTTCCAGTTTTCAAAAATAAAACCAATCAAGCAACAAAGACAACTATGGAGAAAGTTTTTCAGAACATCAAGAACCAGGATTCTTGGCACTTCACAAGGAGAGTACCATCCCCAGGTGGAGCTGTGTTATAACCCTATAATTATAGGATCAACTGGTGACTGAAATTTTATCTCTTTAGTGTTTTTGTTTATCAAATGATTTTCCATTCTGCAAATAATTTGAGAAAAAATAAAAGAAAAGAAAAATAAAAAAAAGAAAAAGAAAAGAAAGAAAAAGAATAAAAGAGGGCATAAAAGAAATTCAAAAGAGCCCCATGCAATAACAATGACTTGGTCCATACCTTTCAAGCATGGCAAAGTTCTTTTAAATTGATGTTGATAGGAGTAGTGAATAAGCTTGGCTAAACTGTTTAATCTTAACCAAGTGATTTATGTTAGTTAGTGAATAAATTTGACCAAACTACCTAATCTTGGTCAGATAACCCCAGGATAGAGTAATTTCTTAGCCCAACAATTTAATCTGGGCTAATTGTCATAGGTGATTAGGTTAGAGGATAGGGTAGTTTTCTTTATCTCAATAAAACAAGCATGATGATCAATGTCGAATCATATCTTTGAGGTTTAAAAGGTTTGATGTTTAACCCCTTGGTGATAAAAACATGGAAAAGCTTGGGAAAACCCACGATATGCACTTATCCTAAGTATTTCGGAGCACATATGCCTTCGGGCTCACAGTTAAGCATTGTGCATAGATGAACAGCTGGAGAGCGGACGCCCAGATCCACGGTTGACAAGTCTTTCCGAACCCCCCCCCCCCCCCCCNGGGGGGGGGGGGGGGGGGGTCCGGAATTGGAGATAACAAAGCCTCGTATATGAACGGCTCAGATGTTCATGCTGAGATCCATGATTCAGATTGGATTCTGGACCCCCCCGACCGTTCTGCTTTTAATGGTGGGGGGGGTCCGGAATGTGGTTAAATAACGCGCACAGATCTACGGCCCAGGAGCGAGCGCGTTGATGGATGAATCATATTGTTTTTCGGACCCCCCCCGACCATTATGTTTTTAACGGAGGGGGGGGGGGTTCTGGAATGGATTGTTTTCTGACGGACCCCTTATCTCTACGTGGCAGGAATCCATTGGTTCTGAATCCCACCGCCTCCCGCAGTCTTACATACCCTGTCACCTCATGATTTTCATTTTCCATGTTCTCCCCTAAAGATCACATCTCATTACTCTGTCAGTTCTCTCACCCTGTTGCAAGTCCCTTCACCATGGCCAATTCCCAATCAATACCCACCACGTCACCCAGCCGTATTCTTCAGTCATTCTCACCTGCCATCTCACGCACTAAATGACCCGTTGGCCATTTATTATTGGCTAACTTATTTTATAACCTGTTGACCTATCTCCCGTGCTCAACGGGTATCTATTTGATCAATACTACCTGCACCCTTCATTCCCTCATCTTTTACCCTATCACCACACCAGTAAATTTTTCCCCGTTTTCCTCTCCGATACAGTCAGTCTCCCAAAGCCACAGTCATCCCTGCTAACCATTTTTATTTTACTTGCAGGTATTGTTATAGTGATGGCGCCAAAATCAAAGAAAACAGAGGCCAAGGAAAATCCTTTCCTCCCGCCTCCTGTTGACCTCGACAGGATCCCTTTGGTCGACAAAGACCATTTAATCACAGACACCAGATGCGAGTTCGACTTCGCAGATTTACAGTCATGGCTAAAGGACATTTTCTTGGACCAAAGTGATGAAATCGAGCTCTAGGATTCAAACCTTCCCCTGTATCGTTTCCCCCAGGTTCACCATTTCCCCAAATTCGCCCTCAAATGCCAGTCTCACTACCTCCCTGACCACAGAGCCATAGTTTCTTCATCTAGAGAAACTCTATTCTTCATTACACCCCAAGCCATTGATCAGATGATGCATATACCTAGAACCGAATCCGCCTCACCTTTCAACCTTGAAATCATCACCGAACTATACCAGAAATTATCATTTCCCCAAAGAGCTCATATTTTCGAACTTTTTCTCCCACAGGCCGCTCAACTCCCCACTACAAATCCCCCGTATCCTTCATCCCTTTTCTCGGTAAAGGGAAACCAGGTCATCTCATTGCTCTGTTCCCTGGTTGAGTATTTTTTGGATCAATGGGTGGATGAACCCATAGTGGGTTTTCTATCCATTTTCTCCATGGATGAGAAACCCACCACTCAGTTCGACTACAACGCCTTCCTGGCAGATAACATTCATGAGCAATTCTCAAATTTCACCACAGAAGGCATGTTCCGGTATTCCTCAATACTGGCTTACATGTTCATATTCTTTCAAGCGGACAATTTCCCCTTTTCGATGCAGAAGATGGACAAGGATGGGAGGCCACAGGCGGTGACAGTGTGGACTTCGCTGCTCAGACACAACTCTACAGAATTTAGCTTCAAACAGTTTATCAAGCAGTTCTACCATCCCATGGTGAGCATGCTCAGTGGCAGACCTGAGTCGAGAATAAATGAGGAAATTCAGAGGATCTTACACCTTTCAGACCTTGCAAAAATGAGAGACGGGTACCTATACAAGGACCACACAGAGATCAGAGTGTATGGGTACGAATTGTCTCCATACAAGTTACCCAAGTATCTGCCTATAAGGATATTTTCGCTGGACTACATAAGACAGATGATCAACTCAGACGACATACATTTTGTGTCTCTGAAAAATAAACAACAACTTAGGATCAAAGGGAAAATAGGATAATTCATCTATAATAGCCAAGGCACTGGGGAGAAAGCAAATAGACTATTAAAGGAGATGAATTTTTTTGTTAGCTTCATATGGCATTATGACCCCTGTGGGATAATTTCAGAGATGAGAGTTAAGAATAAGAATATCCCATATGTCCACACATCTAGGCCTGAGATAGAGAAGTTTTCCAACCAGAAAGAATGGGAGCCAAACACTCTGGTTGAGACAGAACAATAGGACCTTTCGGTCACTATCTCATAGATGACTACCCCACAAGCTCCCAAGGAGAAAATACCCAGGAAGGAAACTTCACCTTCCATCACTGAAGTATCACCTGAAGAGTTCCAATTACACACCAAGAGGCAAAAAACTAGTCAGGCACCTGACACAGCTGGTGAAAAGGGTCTGGTTGAGACAGAACAGTAGGAACTTTCGGTCACTATCTCACAGACGACTACCCCACAGGATCCCAAGGAGAAAAGGCCCAGGAAGGACACTTCACCTTCCATCACTGAAGTATCACCCGAAGAGTTCCAATTACACACCAAGAGGCCAAAAACCAGTCAGTCACCCGACACGACTGGTGAAAAGGGAATTCAATCCATTACAACTATGGAGGTTGATCGGTCACTCCTTAGTACAAGAAGCAAACAAATCATGACTACAGTGTTGCCCAAGAATCCTACAGATACTCCACCAACCAACCAACCGAGCAAAATAGGACCAAAATTGAGTATTTTGAGAAGTATGATCTGATCAAAAAGAAAAATCAGACGCTGACCAGCAACACATATGCTCAGTTCTGGAAGCAAACATCAACTGCACAACACAGACTATTGTCTTCATTCGACACTGAGAAGGGTAGAATGCACATGGCATTTATGCAAGTATAGGTGCCAGACCCAAAAGTAATCACCGATTACAAAAGGGCGTCATTCGAATTTTAGACTAAAGATGTGCATCCAGTTGATCAAATGGACCTGCACAGGAAAACTGGAGAAATGGTTTTCTCCACATTGGAAAATGCTTCCACTGCTACCTCCAAGTTACAAGTACCTTTGAACAATGTCCAGACGTAGCTGAAGGTAGAAAAAATATCATCCTTTTCCAAGGATAACAGGATTAAGACGTTGGAGGAACTGGTCCTCAAGATCGGATATGATCCCTCGAATGTGAAAGCAGTCGAGGAGATGTTCAAAAAGAAAAATTTCGATATAGCATCTATGAGGAAACAATTGAAACTACCACCAACAGAAGATTCACAGGAAAAGGAAATAACAGAGACAAAAGGGGAAAAGGATGAGATGCTCAAGCTCATCATGGAGCAGAATGCATAGTTGAAGGAAATGGATGTGGAATTGGAAAAACTAGTGAAAGAGAAGGATCAGTCAAAGCCCATGGAGGTCATTCCACTGAGTGCAGTTCCACTCAAAGGAGTGAGCACAACGTCAGTAGCAGAAATTCCCTCGGCAACTCCACTGACATCTTGGGAGAAAACAGTTGAACTGGCTAAATCCATGGAGGAGATAAATTTGCAAGAGACAGAGATTAGCAGACTCAAAAAGGAGATTGAGAACCTTGAGGAAATCAAGTCTTCTTACCAAACTAGCTACTCCAAGGAGAAACAAACATCAGACCATCTCAAACAGGAATTGCCACAGCTTCAGAAGCAAACACTGGCAGGCAAAAAACTCATTGAGGTCAAGGAAAGTGTCTGGATGGATATCACCAAGTCCATGAATGAAATATGGTCGATGATGCAAATCATGTTCGAGCAAAACGAGGTGGTGCAAAGAAGTCAGTAGGCTATCGAGAAGATAAGACCAGAACTGGGAGAGATGCCCACAGAAGCTGTTGAGATCATGAAATTTCTGAATTCCAAAACCAGAGAGGAGATAGAGGATTTGAAGATTGAAGATAGGACAGAGACCATCCTTGAGGTCAAGAGGGTCCTAACCAAGAGAGGACTGATGCTACAGCTAGAGGAAAAGGTCCAGACCATGGACGCAGGAGTGCAAAGATATTTCATCAAGATCGAAGCTCTGCAGAAGAAAGGCCTTCCTAGTTTGAGAATTATAAATGACAAGTTAATGACACTCGCCGATTACAAAAAGAAACTAGCCACTGTGGCTAAGGATAGTTCAAAATTATCAGGAATACAAGGAAGTATCACGGGCAAGGCATTCTTAGATTCTTTACAGTTAGACATCAACCTACAGCATGAGATCTAGTACATCTTCATCATCAAGACAACTTTTTCCAAGTACATAGATATGGATGAAGTATACCGAAGATTTCTCAAAGTCAGCGTTCCCAGTTACCTTCGATGGGAAGAGATTTTCAATATGATCGAGTAGTCGATGAGGTGTCCAAGCCTAGTCATCTATCCAGTTAGACAAGGTCGTGCAGAGGCCTCACCAACAGTTCACCCCAAGAAATCAGCATGAAGTTTCAACACATCAACAAGCAGTTTCCTAAATTTTTGTATCTTGTTAAGTTAGTTAGCTAAATTTAGATTAGCCATGTTCTGATCTTTAATGACAGTATCGTATGTAATTTTTTGGTATAAATACTTCACACTTTTAATTACTGCGGGTTGATCTTTACGCCCTACAAGCTACAAGACTGTAATTTGTATCAAGATATCTTCCAGTAATACAAAGAGACGTTTTCACAGGATTCTTGCGTGTTATTCATTGGTGATGTTTTCTTTTCTATGTTGAATGTTCTTCTTGCTCAGTTGTCATATTGTTTTCTAGCCTAATCTTTTAAAAGTAACACACGTTGCAGGATTTATCTTTGTATACCCTGTGTCAGACTTTGAAAGATATTAATGTTTATCTTCTGATATTACAGTGAAGAAATTCTTAAATGCTTCTTTACTTTAATTGATATTCTCATCTTTTCTGCTATTCATCACTTTGTTGCCAAAGAATCCAATGAATGCATTATCTTGCCCTGTGAAAAGAATCTTTTGTTGGGGGATTTGGATTTCTATCTTTATAATACAGACCCCATAGCCCAATGGATGCGTAAATCCCCTCCAGCCAACTTAACAAAAACAACAAACCAGTCAATCTTATTTTATATAACTAGCCTAATATCTTAAAGTTAAATCATAGCTAAATCATACTGAGAGATCCCTCTCTGAAGCTGGTAGGGATAGATTCTAGTTTCGAAGTGGTTGGATAAAGTTACCTCTTGTAAATTTCTTCTACCCTGACAACCTCTAGAAATTTACAGAGCGTTAACAAGTTATACTCTATCTTGAGGTATTTAAAGCTTCATCTGTATGAAACACCACTTAGAAAAAATATTGCACACACAGAAAATTATTCTATGTATTCTATTAAATTAATGAAACATTACACACATATAAATAAGTTAGTTTTGGATTTAGGATAGATTGACTATCGTATCCATACAATCCACTTAGTTGATAGAATCTCTCAACTAAAGTGGTTAGAGGAAAGAACAATACATAGTAAAATGAAGAACATAGAACAATTTTACATTGCCATATGAAAGAGATTACATTCACCTTTTATTTATAGAGGTTTTTTTAGAAGGATCCCGAAGATCTAGAAAATTCTTGGAGCGATGTGAGTGTCGGTGGATATGTCGATGGATGAGCAATAACTGGTGGTTGATGGAAGTTTCAGTTTTAGATGTGGTTGGTATAAATTAATCCAACCAACACTCCCCCCTAATTTCTACTACTAGTTACATCAATATTTATAATGCTCAAAGATTCTTTCAAATACTCAAATTTGTCTTCTGCTAAAGCCTTTCTTAATATGTCTGCAAGTTTCTCCTTTGAATTGCAATGTTGTAGGATGACTTCTCCATTGTTGACCAGTTCTCAAATGAAGTGATATCTAGTGTGAATGTGTTTTGTCCTCTTGTGAAAAACATGATTCTTTGACATTCCAATGGTGGACTTGTTGTCACAATAGATTGTAGTAGGATCCTCTTTCTTATGCATTAGGTCCTTCAATATTCCTCTCATCCAAACTACTTGACATGTTGTTGATGTACCTATTGTTGACATGTTGTTGATGTACCTCCTACATAATCTTCTTCTACTGATGAGATTGTCACTATTGGTTGTTTCTTTGATGCCCATGCCAGAACTCATGTTCCAAGATGAAATGCATATCCATATGTGCTCTTTCTATCACCAATACTCCCTGCAAAATCACTATCTGTGTATCCAACCAATTGCAAATTACTTGAAGTAGAGTACAATATGTCATGATTCATAGTTCTTGCAATGTATGTTAATAACCTTTTTCCTGCTTGCCAGTGTGAATTCTTTGGTGTATCCATGAATCTAGAAATCAAACTGACTCCATACATTATATCTGGCCTATTTATTGTGAGATACATTAAACTTCCAACCAGTTTTCTGAATATGGTTGAATAAAAATCCACCTCATTTTTTTCTCTACTTAGTTTTGTGCTAGTTTCCACAGGTGTAGAAATTGGACTGCAATTTATCATTCTAAACCTTTTTAAAACACCTTTTTCATATTTAGTTTGAAAAATGAAAATGCCCTTATCATTTTGTGTGACTTCAATGCCAAGAAAATATTTCATTAACCCCATGTCTGTCATCTCAAATTCCTTCTTCATTGTTGATTTAAACATATCAATAGAGAGATTACTTGTATAGATTAAATCATCAACATATAGGCAATCAATCAAGATTTGACCTTGTTCATTGACTTTGGTGTATAATGTAGGCTTACTAGTGCTTCTTATGAATTCATTTTTTATCATGTATGAATCTGTCCTGCTATACCGAGCTCTTGGTTCTTGCTTCAATCCATAAAGTGCCTTCTTCAACATGTAAACCTTTTCTTCTTGTCTTTTTACTTCATATCTTGGTGGTTGTTGCACATTAACTTCTTCTTCTAAATATTAATTCAAGAAGGTTGATTTGACATCCATTTGATAAACTTTCCAATTGTGTTGAGCTGCAATAGCTAGTACCATCCTAATTATGTCAAGTATTGTTATGGATGCAAATGTGTCATTGTAATCAACTCCATATTCTTGTGCAAATCCTTTAGCTAATAATGTTTCCTTATATTTTTCAA
>ML786768.1:38869-68781 GCA_009831015.1 Picea engelmannii | reverse complement strand
TATGAGGTGGCATCACCCATTGTACTATAAATATGTAACATTGGAGTGAATAAGAATGTGTTGGCTATTATGCCTTTTCCGCCATGTTGTTGTTCTTGTCTCTATTTTATCAATTGTTGTTCTTATTTGTAATTTATCACAACATCAGGCGAGAGAGAGGTCTACATCATCAACGACATCAGGAGGGAAGCATCATTAATATCATCTTGGAGCACTGAATGGAATATCTATAAATCATCGGAAGTTTTCTTCATTGGCAGACATCGTCATTCTCAAAGGAATGAAATCATCATCTTCATCAATATGGATTAGTCTAAAACTAAAACATCATCGTCATCACAGCACGAGGCTATCTCATCATCATCATACTAGAATGGACTTACGTTACAACTATCAAGCTGGAAGCACAGTTCTAGTGTCGTCTCATAGTCTTTCTTTACGTCACAACAATAAAGATGGAAGCAAGATACTCATCCTGCTTTACGTCAAAACCATAAGGTCAGAAGCAGGATGCTAGACTGGCTTTATGTCACAACTATCTAGCCGAAATCACAGTGCTAGCCTCATCTCATCATCTTGCTTTATGTCACAACCATAAGGTAAGAAGCAAGATGCTAGACTGGCTTTACATCACAACTATCCAGCTGGAAGCACAATGCTAGCCTCATCTCATCATCTTGCTTTACATCACAACCATAAGGTCGGAAGCAAGGTATACATCCTACTTTACGTCACAACCATCAGTTCAGAAGCAGGATACTAGACTGGCTTTACGTCACAGCTATCTAGCTGGAAGCTCAGTACTAGTCTCATCACATCTTCTTTCTTTACGTCGCAAACATAAGGTCGGAAGCAAGGAACACATCTTGCTTTACGTCACAACCATCAGGTCAGAAGAAGGGTACTAGACTTGATGTATGTCGTAGTTGTACAACCGAAAGCATATTACTAGTCATATCACATCATCTTGCTTTACGACACAACCATAGGGTCAGAAGCAAGGTATACGCCCTTCTTTACGTCACAACCATAAGGTCGGAAGTACGGAATATCTCATCACAACAACTACTCCCCCTTTTCAGGAAGGTCCTTTCAGAGTATGCCAAGTTTATTTCAGAAGTACTCAAACTTTACATGAGATAGGCGCTTGGTCAACACATCATCAACTTGTTCATCCGTGCTAATGTACTTGAGATTTATGGCTCTTCTCTACACCATGTCACAGATGTAATGATATCGGATATCTATGTACTTCGAATTATCATGAAATATAGGATTCTCTCTCATCTTTATGCAGCTTTGGTTGTCACATAGGATTGAGGTTGCTTCCATCTCTAGGTCAAATAGACCGGTCAACAACTTTTGAAGCCATATAACTTCGCAACTAGTAGAACACGCAACAATGTATTCTTCTTCCGCTGTGCTGAGACCAATGTTGGATTGCTTCCTACTTTTCCACGAGATCATGGCTGATCCCAAACTGAAACAACATCTAGAAGTGGTTTTCCTGTCAGCAACGCTTCCTACCCAATCTGAATCAGTTAATCCACTCAATGTGAAATCATGATCTCCGTCATAACTGAGACCACAATCTAATGTACCCTTAAGGTACCTCATCACATGTTTTGTAGCCATAAGGTGAACATGTCTGGGCTCTACCAGAAACTGACTCAAGGTGCTCATGACAAAACAAATTTCTGGTCTGGTGTTTGTCAGGCACATCAACGATCCAATAATCTATCTATACAAGGTGGCATCAATCGATTTTGACGAAGTGTCGACCAAAAGCTTCAGTTTTTCTTCCATGGGTGTATTCATGGGCTTGCATTCCAACATGTCGAATCTCTTCAGGATTTCGACTCCATACTTCCCTTGGTTAAGGAAGATTCTCTCTGGACTCTGCTATACCTCAAGACCTAAGAAATAATGCATTAGGCCAAGGTATTTCATTTCAAATTTTGAGGAAAGTCTCTTCTTACATTCGGTGATGATCTTTTCTTCTCCAGTTAAGAATAAGTCATCCACATATAGCAATATTATCACTGGCTCATCGTTCATAACCTTGAAGTAGAGGTTAGAATCTTCTTTACTCTTGGTAAAGCCTAAGCTCGTCAAGAAACTGTCTATATGGCCATACCAAGCTTTGGGTGTTTGCTTCAATCCGTATAAGGATTTCTTCAATTTACAAACATGAGACTTCTTGTCTTCAACTTCAAATCCTTGAGGTTTCTCTATATACACTTCCTCTTCGATGACACCATTTAGAAAGGTTGTCTTTACGTCCATCTGGGGTAACTTCCACTTCATCTTAGCTACAAGGGCTATGATGGTTCTAATCGAAGTGTATCTGGCTACAGGAGTGAATGTCTCTTCATAGTCAATGCCTTCTTTTTGAGAAAAGCCCCAAGCGACAAATCTTGCTTTATATTTTTCAATACTTTTGTCAGCAACATGTTTTATTTTGAAGAGCCATTTGGAGGATACCACATATTTACTCTTCGGTCTGGGAACTATTTCCCATACATTATTCTTGATTATGGATTGGTATTCCTTTGTCATGGAATCTTCCCATTCTTTCATCTGAAAGGATTCTTCAAAGTTGGTAGGCTCTTTCTCTAGGAGGTCACACATCAAAGATGTATAACTAGAAAATGGCTTTGGTCTTTTCACCTGTCTTGTGGTTCCTTGGGGAACACCATACTTCTCCCCATCTTGAATAATCTCTCTGGCCCAAGATGGATTTCTTTTATGGAGGATTGTCATCTGAGGTGGTTCTTGAAATTCCACTATATCATGATCTTTTGGAATTTCCTCATCAAGGGAAATTATGTCTTCCCTCACTGGTTTTGTGGCTCTGGGAACCTCCCTCTCTGTAGTTCTGTGGATTACGGGTTCCTCTTCATATACTTCTTCAAGCTGGCATCTTCTTGATTTCTTGAGCGTTGCATCTTCATCAAAGGTCACATCCCTATTGATCTCAATGTGGCGGTGACCTGGTATATAAATTCTCAAGGCCTTGGAGACCTGACAGTATCCCATAAATATTCCCTTCTTTCCTGAAGGTTCCAACTAGTTTCTCTTCTCTTTCGGTATATGAATAAATACTGGGCAACCAAATATTTTGAGATGGTTTACCTATGGCTTCTTTCCGGTGAACATCTCTTCCGGGGTGTTGAACCCAAGTGCACTATGGGATAATCGGTTTTGCACATAAACAGTTGTCATTGCTGCTTCCACCCATAAGCACATAGGAAGATCTTGATCATGGATCATAGTCTTCACAACTTCCATTACAGTTTTGTTCTTTCGTTCAGCTACACCGTTTTGTTGGGGATTGTAGGGAGTAGTGAGTTCCCTCTTGATCCTAACATCTCTGTAGAAGTTCATGAACTCTTTTGAGGTGTATTCTCCTCCATTATCTGACCTGAGTATCTTAATCTTTCTTTCAGAAACATTCTCTATCAAGGCTTTGAATTCCTTGAACTTGTTGAACACTTCATCTTTAGATTTCAAGAGATACATCCAGGTATCACAAGAATAATAATCAATGAATGATACATAGTATACATACCCTCTAATGGAGGCCGATGGCGTTGGGCCACACACATTTGAATGAATGAGTTCTAAGACTCCTTCTGCTTTGTTGTCTCTCTTAAAAAAAGGGTTCTCGATGTTCTTCCCTTGTGCACATCCATTGAATACGCCTTCATGGTCGACCTTAAGTTCTGGTAAACTTGTGACTGATTTGCATATGTATGGTAGCGCCTTGTAGTTGATGTGAGCTAATCTTCTATGAAAAAGTCCACATGATTTTTCAATGGTGTGGGCCATGGCAGTTTCTGAGTGACCGTTTAGTCTATACAAGCCATTTTCTTCACTTCCAATGATGATTGCTTCATTTATGGTTTCTCCTTTAGCCCACATAAGAACTTATGCATCTATAAACGCAACTCTGTAGCCTTTCTTTTCTAAAGATGAAATGAAGAGTAGGTTCTTTTTCAAACCTAGTACATATAGTACATCCTTCATTTTTAATGAATTCCTTGAATTCAGTTTGTAGTTTGATTCTCCCACTCCCTTGATGGGATATTGGTAATTATCTCCAAGTGTCACTTTCTGAGAAAAAATCTTTCTTGAAACAAAAGAGAAAATGTTTTTCTGACCTACCATGTGCTTCGAGGCACCACTATCAATGAGCCATGTGTCCTCTCCATGTGTTACTGATCCTGAGAGGGCCGAGATTAAGACATAGTCTTTGATCTGTTCTCTTATCATCTTTGCAGGTGGCTCTTCATATTCGACTGCATGGGCATGCTGCCTCTTATGTTTCCTCTTGTATCCTTCTCGTCTGGCTGGAAAAAATTTCACAATGTGTCCCATATTGTCACAATGATAGCATTGTATAGATGAGTAGTCTCTTTCCCTTCATTGTCCTCTCTTCTGAAATCTCCTCAGATGATATTCTTTATTATTGAATCTGTTTGGCAGTTGAGGCTCTTTATGAGTCTCCTTGTGGAAGTAGGGTTTCTTCCTTCCTCTTTTAGTGTGAGTAGCTAGGGATTGATCATCATCTCTTGCTAGTAGCACTTCACGGTTAGCTACTCTTGTTTCTTCTTGGATGCAATCTTCCCATAGACTATCAAACTTTAGTTTCTCTGTTCTGGCACATATCGTTTGGATGAATGCATCCCAAGGTATTGTGAGACCATTTAGGGTCCTCATTATGAGCTCATCTTCATATATGGTGTCTCCAATCACTTCTAACTATTGTTTGAATTCTAAAATTCTAGAGAAAAATTCTTGGATCGTTTCTCCTTTCTGCATCCTCATATTCTTTAGTTGAGTTCTTAGATTCATCTTCCGGTTTATGTTCTTTCCTTCATACATTCTGCTTAGGGCATCAACAATTTCTTTTGAAGTGTTCTTTGATGAGACATAAGGAATTAGGTGGTCTTTGATTGAATCTGCAATGATTCTTTGGGCCCTGATTGTGTCCTTTTGATGCTTTTCTTTCTCTGCGGCATCTTCGGCGTCCAACACTTCTTCTTTGATGAATCTTGCTAGGTCATTCTCTGCAAGGATCAGGGCGATCCTATACTTCCAGGCATGAAATTTTTCCATGCCTTCATGTTTGTCAGCAAGCTTCGTTCTTGCAAACATCTTTTACCTGGAGCTAGGAAAATGACCAAAAAATGAAAGTGCTCAAAATCATATTTTGAACTTACCAAGAGATGCGCTTAACTGAGGCGAGTAGCCTGGTGTTCTTGGATCTGAGAAAATCCAACTTTTATCCTTCCAAACTTGATCTGCGGATTTCTGGACTGGTGCTTCTGGTTTTTTGGTACCTCTAGTACTTTGGTACTTCTGGTACTTTTGTGAAACTAGGGTTTCACTTTCTGGGAGATCCACCCATTGAAAAGGTGCACTGATGATGCCAAAGTAATCCTTGAGGGAGGGCGCACTTTTCTAGATGGTTTTAGGGCTGAAAAGCTTCACCATAAAAAATCCCTAATTTGCATGTACGACAACAGTGACATTTTTCTCTTGCAAAAGATGCTCTCTTCATCTTGGCTCTTATACCATGTTAATTTTTATTCCATTATTATAGTTCTTTGCATTTCAATAGATAACAACAAAATAAAGACAATATCACTGAGAAATACACAATCACAAGAGACACAACATTTATCCTGGGAAACCCTCTAGGGGAAGAAAACCTAGCTTGTGGTATTGTGATAATTTCTACTAAGCACCCTTGTTATAAGGGTGTTTCCACTCTTATCAGTATGTTCAACTCTGATTTTAGAGAGAGAGTATGCAGACACAGACTTCAATGGCTACAGGAATATAAAAATATAGTTAACATCATATCACAATACCACAATCTAGTTGGACTCTCTTTAGAGAAGTTTTGGCAAATACATATCAAAGGAAAACACACTAATTTAATTATTTTCCATTTCTCTAATTTTTCAAAATGAAGGCAAAAGGAAGTGCAAATATGTGCAAATATAGAGAAAATTTCTCTTAAAACTCTCCTGTGCAACAGTATATTCCCCAAATTAAGTAAAGCTCTCTAGAGACTCTTGCATGCTCCTGTGCAAAAAATTGCAATTTTTGGTCTCCTCTTGAGCTGTGCAATGGCCTGTCTGGTTCTACGGCTTCTTCTTCACAGTCTACTATTGGTTTGTGGTCTACTCTCGAGCTCCGTAATTTCTCCTCACACAAACTACCTTCACACGTATGCTTAACACATAGAGACAACAAACACCAAATCCTTCACTCCTCAACGTAGATCGGTTTTATGCTCAACACATACATACAACAGACATCAAATCCTTCACTCCTCAATGCACATCAATTTTCTACTGAACACACATAGACAACAGACAACAAATTGGCTCAATCTTCCTAGCTCGGATACCACGATGAAGTGGGCAGAGGGAAGAACAATACATAGAAAAATGAAGAACAAAGTACAATTTTACATTGCCATATGAAAGAGATTACATCCACGTCTTATTTATAGAGGGTTTTTTTAGAAGGATCTCGAAGATCCATAAAATTCTTGGAGCCATGCGAGTGTCAGTGGATATTTCAGTGGATGAACAGTAACTTGGTAGTTAATGGAAGCTTCAGTTTTAAATTTGGTTGATAGAAATTAATCCAACCAACATCAACCTCATACATAATACTATGTAAGTCCTCTCCTAAATCTAATAAACTCCTAAATCACTCACTTATAGATAATCTCTACATTACAATTAACAAACCACAATCCTAATAATATAATAGAAGAATGTCTCACATTAAATACATAAAACAAGCAAGAGTTAATTACTCCAAAACCCCTTGAGTTTTGGTGACAACACAATTAAAAATAAGAAGATGGGAGTATTGTAATAGTATGGGATAACTTTGGTCCAAGGGTGTATATGAGAACATTGCTCCAAGGTGGAGATGTAATGTTAAGGCATTCCTTAGGACGTTGTTGGTTCAATCTTCATAGGATCTCCATATAATTTAAATTTAGATAAAAACTTGGAGAGTGAAACAACAGCGATTTGGCCATCCTTGCTTTTCAGGATTCTGTGCTCCAAAGAATCGATCGATGCCTTCGGTTTCATTCGATGGAATGGAATGCGAGGAGATTTATAAAAGTGACGAGAAGGACATAAGGGAGATGAAGTTTTTTGTTAGCTTCATATGGAATTATGACCCTTGAGGGATAATTTCAGAGATGAGAGTTAAGAATAATAATATCCCATATGTCCACACATCGAGGCCTGAGATAGAGAGGTTCGCCAACCAGACAGAATGGGAGCCAAACACTCTGGTTGAGACAAAACAACAGGACCTTTCAGTCACTATCTCATAGACGACTACCCCAAAAGCTCCCAAGGAGAAAAGGCCCAGGAAAAACACTTCACCTTCCATCACTTAAGTATCACCCGAAGAGTTCCAATTACACACCTAGAGGCCAAAAATTAGTCAGGCACCTGACATGGCTCGTGAAAAGGGAATTCAATCCACTACAACTATGGAGGTTGATCGATCTCTCCTTAGTACAAGCAACAAACAAATCATGACTACAGTGTTTCCCAAGAAGCCTACATATACTCCACCAGCTAACCAGCTGAGCAAAATAGGACCGAAATTGAGTATTTTTTAGAAGTATGATCTTATCAAGAAGAAAAATTAGACGTTGGCCAGCAACACATATGCTCAGTTTTGGAAGAAAACATCAACTGCACAACACAGACTACTATCTGTATTCGACACTGATAAGGGTAGAATGCACATGGTGTTTCTGCAATCACAGGTGCCAGACCCGAAAGTAATCACTGATTACAAAAGGGAAACATTCGAATTTTAGACTAAAGATGTGCATCTAGCTTATCAAATAGACCTGCACAGGCAAATTGGAGAAATGGTTTTCTCCACATTGGAAAATGCTTCCACTGTTGCCTCCAAGTTACAAGTATCTCTAAACAATGTCCATACGCAATTGAAGTTAGAAAAAATATCATCCTTTGCCAAGGATAACAAGATTAAGACATTGGAGGAACTGGTCCTCAAGATCGGATATGATCCCTCGAATGTGAAAGAAGTCGAGGAGATGCTCAAAAAGAAAAATGTCGATATAGCATCTCTGAGGCAAGAGTTGAAACTTCCACTAACATAAGATTCACAGGCAAAGGAAATAGCGGAGACAGAAGGGGAAAAGGATGAGATGCTCAAGCTCATCATGGAGAAGAATGCACAGTTGAAGGAAATGGAAGCAAAATTGGAAAAACTAGTGAAAGAGAAGGAGTAGTCAAAGTCCATGGAGGTCATTCCACTGAGCGTAGTTCCACTCACAGGAGTGAGCACAACATCAGTAGTACAAATTCCCTCAGCAACTCCATTGACAGCTCGGGAGAAAACAATTGAACTGGCTAAATCCATGGAGGAGATAAATTTGCAAGAGACAGAGATTAGCAGACTCAAAAAGAAGTTTGAGAACCTTCAGGAACTCAAGTCTTCTTACCAAACTAGCTACTCCAAGGAGAAACAAACATCAAACCAGCTCAAACAGGAATTGCAACAGCTTCAAAAGCAAACAATGGAAGGCTAAACACTCGTTGAGGTCAAGGAAAGTGTCTAGATGGATATCACCAAGTCCATGAATGAAATATGGTTGATGATACAAATCATGTTCGAGCAAAACGAGTTGGTGCAAATAAGTCAACAAGCTATCAAGAAGATAAGAGCAGAACTGGGAGAGATTCCCACAGAAGCTGCTCAGATCATCAAATTTCTGAATTCCAAAAATAGAGAGGAGCTAGAGGACTTGAATATTGAATATAGGACAGAGACCATCCTTGAGGTCAAGAGGGTCCTGACCAAGAGAGGACTGATGCTATAGCTGGAGGAAAAGGTCCAGACCATGGATGCAGGAGTGCAAAGATTTTTCAGCAAGATCGAAGCTCTGCAAAAGAAAGACCTTCCTGGTTTGAGAGTTATAAATGACAAGTTAATGATAGTATCACGAGCAAGGCATTCTTAGATTCTTTACAGTTAGACATTAGCATACAACATGAGATCCTGTACATCTTCATCATCAAGCCAACTTTTGCCAAGTACATAGAGATGGATGAAGTATACCAAATATTGCTCAAAGTCAGCATTGCCAGTCACCTTCGATGGGAAGAGCTTTGCAATCTGATTGAGTAGTCGATGAGGTGTCCAAGCCTAGTCAGCTATCCAGTTAGACGAGGTCATGCAGAGGCCTCACCAACGGTTCACCCCAAGAAATCAGCATGAATTTTCAACACATCAACAAGCAGTTTCCTAAATTTTTGTATATTGTTAAGTTAGTTAGCTAAATTTAGATTAGCCACGTCTTGATCTTTAATGACAGGATCATATGTAATTTTTGGTTATAAATATTTCACACTTTGAAGTACTGAGGGTTGATCTTTGTGCCCTACAAGCTACAAGACTGTAATTTGTATCAAGAGATCTTCCAGTAATACAAAGAGACATTTTCACAGGATTCTTGCATGTTATTCATTGGTGATGCTTTATTTTCTATGTTGAATGTTCTTCTTGCTCAGTTGTCATATTGTTTTCTAGCCTTATATTTTAAAAGTAACGCATGTTGTAGGATTTATCTTTGTATACCCTGTTTCAGACTTTGAAAGATATTAATGTTTATCTTCTGATATTACAGTGAAGAAATTCTTAAATGCTTCTTTACTTTAATTGATATTCTCATATTTTCTACTATTCATCACTTTATTGCCAAAGAATCCAACAAATGCATTATCTTTCCTTGTGAAAAGAATATTTTGTTTCGGGTTTGGATTTCTATCTTTATAATACAGACCCCATAGCCCAATGGATGGGTAAAGCCCCCCCAACCAACTTAAGAAAAACAACAAACGAGTCAATCTTATTTTATATAACTACCCTAATATCTTAAATTTAAAACATAGCTAAATCATACAGAGAGATCCCTCTCTAAAGCTGGTAGGGCTAGATTCCAGTTTCGAAGTGATTGGATAAAGTTACCTCTTGTAAATTTCTTCTACCCTGAGACCCTCTGGAAATTTACAGAGCGTTAACATAGTGGTGACCATACTGGGGAACGAACAAACTTTCAACCCCACATTTTCTTTTTCCCTAGAAGAAGACTTTGTTTCTGAACAAATAGTAAATCTGAGAAAGAAATAATGTTTAGAGGTTGTTAAAAGCTTGTGCATATTAATTTCAGACTCATAAAACTAAAAAATATATAAAATTAGAAAAATATGGCTCCTAAAAGAGTTTATACCCGATCTCACCCAGACCCAGAAGCTGCAATAGAAATTGATAATCCAGAATAGTTACTCAGAAAGAAGACCATTGTAGAAGTTTCAGCGAGTCATAATCTCATTCACAAGTCCTTTTCCCTCCCAGAGGAACTCGTTACCCTTCAAGATCTTGACTTTGACACCATTTTCGAACAAAGCCTGTTTAGAACAAAATCTGATAGCTTCGTAACTGAAATCGCTTTAGACCCAAAAAGCCTGCAACCCTAGACCCCTGAAATACTATCTCCCACTACAAAACCTCAAACCACTCACTCTGTTCCAGCAAGCCCCTCCTACTCCTCATCTTCTGTCACCGCCCCACCTATCATCCAGGTTGTTGTCCCACCTCCTCCACCTATCATGGTAGCCAGATATGCTCCCTTGTTGTTGGTCGCACCTCTACATGCTATGCCTCAGGATTATCAAATGAGACTTCCACAGTTCGATGGAATAGGGCCCTTGAGCGCACAACAACACGTTGATAAAATGAATGACTATTTTGATCTGCAGGAAGTAGATGAAGATGACGTTTAAATGAGATTGTTTGCACAGAGTTTGACCGGTGACATTAAGAAATGGTACAAAGGTTTATGTGTTGCCTCAATGCTCGACCTTACAGCGTTTCAAAGAAGTTTTCTAGATAGATGGGAGGTAAAGAAAAATCCTTTCCAAATCTTGTCAGAATACGAAAACATCAGAAGGAATCAATGTGAGATAGTTCAAGATTATTGCACCCGCTTCAATAATTTGTACAATGCAATTCCAACCGATATTAAACCCCCACAAAATTTAGCACTGACAAAATTCCCTGACGGTTTTGAAGTTGATATGTCATATCAATTAAGGGAAAGAAACTCCACCACCCTGGAAGACATGCAAAAAAGCGCAATAAGTGTGGAGGCCAACCTGTTGGCTAAAAGGGCACGGCAGAGGACTGAAAGGAGAGTCACGATTAAAGAAGAACCTTCCATATCTTGTTCTGATGCAAAATTGGATTCCTTAGCTAGAGAAATGGAAAGGATGATGGAGAGACTTACTGTATCTGAAAGAAATCTTCCTAGAGAAAATGAACCCGCTCCCCAAATTCGAAATCCTAACTTCAGAAGAAATCCTCCTCAAATCAGGCAGAGAGATCCCAGGGATCAAAGAGAACAGAGGGGTCTTGATCAACAGATCAGACCACCCCTACAGGAAAATTATGTCGATGAAGGAGAAGAGGTAATTGAAGAATTGGAGGACACTCACATAAACCTCATGGGCATTCATGATAATGAAGCTATTTTCCTTGCTCATGAAGAGCAAGAACTTTTCCTTCTTTCTCAAATGCAGGTGAGCGAAGAAGCTGAAGAGACTGAACAACAGGTATTTGAAAATTCCATTATGGAGGTACACAGGCAGTATAATTTGCGAAGTAAGAAGACAGATGAAAATTCCCCAAAAAAGGTAACCGAAATGAAGAAAGTTTTCGAAACCAAGAAAGCCCCTGAGCCTTATGCCAAAAAGATCCCTAAGAAAGGTAATGTTGAAGCTCCAGTAAAAATAAACCTTACCGTTTTACAAAGATCAACACAGACTGAGGTTTCATCAACCAACCCACCAAATACTTCTGCCCAGAAGACTATGTTGAACAAATCAGAATTGTTGAGCCAATGCAGAGCACCTACTGCTTTCAGCCTCGAAGGGGAATTAACCAAAGTGAAAATTCCCATTCCCCTTTCCGATTTGATGAGTAAGGACACTTACCGATCGCAGGTGATCAAAGCGTTGAGCATTGAACCTGATATAGGCATGAAGGGATTAACTGTTGGATCGACGAATCATTCAGACATTGTAAATCTTACCGGCGATCAACCTGAACTCCTATTTGGCCCTGAAGTTGATGGTCAGACTGACAATGCTGCTATCGCTCCTTTTTACATCAACCTTAATATACACGACCTGATTCTGCATAATGCTATGTTAGATTCAGGTGCTTCCCATAACTTGATGCCTAAAGCAGTAATGGAAAAACTTGGACTCGAGGTCACCAAAACTTACAAGGACTTACACTCTTTTGACTCCAGCAAAGTCAGATGTATCAGATTGATCAAGGACTTATGTATCACTCTAGTCCAGATTCCAAAAAAAAGAATGGTTATGGATGTTGTGGTCGCAGAGATTCCCCCAAAATATGGTATGTTGTTGTCCAGGTCTTAGGGGGCCAAGTTGAAAGGTACTTTGCACTTGGATATGTCATATGCCACCATCCCAGTATTCGGGCAACAGAAAAGACTGTACAGAGAGATGTTGATGAAATATATGGTCACCAGCCAAGAAAAGCCACATAAATATCCTTTGTACTCTGCACATTCTAACCTGGATTTCTTTATCCTATATAACGATGTGATACAGGAGAGAAAATCGCTCAACTGGAAGAAGATACACTTGATCCAAAAGAAGGCCAAGAAATCGCTGAGGCAGAAAGAAAGCAAAATGTGATAAGTGAAGAATTGCCAACAGATTTCTGGAGCATGGACTTCGATGGAGCTGTAAGCAAAGAAGGAGCTGGAGCAGGAATTTGGTTGCATAATCACAGATCCAGGTATTCGGAAAACCATTCTTACAAACTGAATTTTCAATGCACTAACAACATAGCCGAGTACAAAGCTTTAATGCTCAGTCTGAAACTTCTAAGGAAAGTGGGTGCCAAACAAATCATGGTAAGAGGGGATTCCGAATTAATTATCAAACAAATCAAAGGTGAGTATGTAGCAAAACACCCCATATCTCATAGCTTATAGGAATGAAATTTTGGATGCCCTTAAATGTTTCACTGAAGTTGATTTGCAAGTGATGCCTAGGGGACAGAATATTTTGGCAGATGGATTAGTTACATCAATAGCTACATGCAAGATGCCTTTTCGTTCCACTCACCCATACCTGGTGGAGGTGAAGTGCAGACCGACTATCCCAGACAACATCAGATACTGGCAGGTATTTGGGAACGATGACCAAATTGAAGATTTTCTACAATGTAAAAATGATTTCGAGTGTACGAACATAGACTTAGAAAATGAGGATGAAAATGTAAATAAATCCGATTTTTGAAATGATAGTGTAAATAAGATAGATTCAGGAGAGTCAGGTGAAGATGAGATAGAATCTGATGTTTTTCATTTAAAGAGTAATGTTTTACCTAGGGGTTTAGTTCCTTTAGAAGACCTTTTTGATTTTAATGATGTAGCTAAAAAATCAAAAATTGAAGCCAGTGGTAAAGAGGTTGAAGACGCTAACATAGGGACAGAAGAGAAGCCCATGATAGTAAAACTTTCTAAATCCTTACCTTCGAAGCAGAAACTCAAATACATTGAACTTTTCAAGGAATATGCAGACGTGTTTTCTTGGGGTTACGAAGATTTAAAATCTTATGACACAAGCATCATACAACATAGGATCCCGATAAAAGAAGATCAAAAAACTTTCAGACAAAAACTTAGGAGAATCAATCCCAAGTTACGTCCCCTGATAGAAAAAGAAATTAAAAATATATATGATGCTAAAGTCATAGTTCCCTTATGATTTTCAAAATGGGTTTCAAATCTGGTCCCAACCCGAAAGAAGTCTGGGGAAATCAGGCTTTGCATTGATTTCTGAAACCTGAACAAAGTTTCTCTAAAGGAAAACTACCCATTGCTGAAAATGGACCACATATTACAAAAGGTAGTTGGATCCATCCGAATCTCCTTACTGGATGGTTTCTCAGGCTATAACCAGGTTCTTGTTCACCCAGATGACCAAGAGAAAAAAACCTTCACAACACCTTGGGGCACCTTCATGTATGTGAAAATGCCTTTCGGGTTGATGAACACTGGGGCCACTTTCCAAAGAGCGATGGAAATCGCTTTTGTGGAAGAACTTGCAAATTTATTGTCATTTATCTGGACGATGAAACTGTGTATTCTCAATCCAATGACGAGCACTTAAGACATCTCAGACGAGTATTTGAGAAATGCAGGAAATTTGAGATTTCTATGAATCCTAAGAAAATCCTTTTTAGATTAGAGGAGGGTAAATTGTTCGGGCACATAATCTCTAAGGACATAATTAATATAGATCCCAACAGAATAGAAGCCATTAAGAAACTGGAACACCCAAGGAATATAAAAGAATTGCAATCCTTCATTGGGAAAATAAAATTTCTGAGAAGATTCATACCTAACCTGGCGGAGCTTCTCAGGAACATCACAAACATGTTAAAAAATGACACGAAAATAAAATGGGACATTGAATCTAAGCAGCCTTTTGAACAAGTTAAACATGCACTCACACAGGCTCCAGTCTTGATCAGCCCTGATTTTACCAAGGATTTTTACCTTTTTTCTTTCGCTTCTGAACATACCATTGCAACACTATTACTACAGAAAAACAACGAAGGGTATGAACAAGCCATAGCCTTTTTCAGTAAATCTTTAAGATATGCTACTTTAAATTATAAAATAATGGACAAACAAGATTTTTCCCTGGTGAAAGCCATAAAGAATTTTAGAGTATATATTCTCCATTCCCACACCATCGCATATGTTCTGAACACGGTAGTAAAAGACATTTTAACTCAGGACAATCCAGATGGTAGAAGATGAAAATGGATTTCTATCATTCTGGAGTATGAAATAGAGATTAATCCTACTAAACTGATTAAAGGTCAAGGTCTAGCAAAGTTAATGGCTGAATCCAATTTCCATTCTCTTGATATTAATTTCTTAGTTGTAGTAGATGAACAGGGAGAGCAAGCGTGAAAGAGGTATTTCTGAACTCTCCATGGTACATAGACCTGATATTTGTTTTGCATAACTTACAAGCTCCCCCTAGTCTGACCAAAACTAAAGCTAGGTTTTTGAATTTGAAAGCATTAAAATTCTGCATTCTAGAAGGCAATCTATATTGGAAGAATCTTGGAGGTATTTTGTTGAATTGTCTGTTAAAAGATGAAGATGACAAAGTATTGCAGGATTTTCATGGAAGAGACTATGGTGGTCATCTGAGCTGGAAAACCACAACTAATAAAATTCTAAGAGTTGGGTTATATTGGCCTACACTATTCACCGATGTGCATCAGAAAGTGACTTTGTGTCATAAATGTTAGGTTTTCGAGGGTAAAACAAAGCTCCTTCCTTTACCCCTGAAACCAATCTCTGTTGAAGATCCTTTCCAACAATGGGGATTAGAATTTATCATAGAAATACATCCTCCCTCTTCGGGCCAACACAGGTGGATTCTTACTACTACAGACTATTTCACAAAATGGATCGAAGCTATACCAAGCAGACAAGCTAATGATTATGTCATTATTAAATTTCTTGAAAATAATATCTTGTCTCGTTTTGGATGTCCTAGAAAGATTATAACTGACAATGCAGTTGATTTCTGATGTAATCATCTCATAGACTTTTGAAACCAGTATCATATTGGTTTGGGTCATTCCACAGCTTATTACCCTCAGGGAAATGGGCTAGCGGAGTCATCCAATAAGACCCTGGTGAACATTATTAAGAAGACTTTGCAAGAAAACAAAAATTCATGGCATAACAAGCTGGTTTTATCACTATGGTCTGACAGACTGACCACCAAAAGGTCAATTGGTATGTCACCGTATTAGCTGGTCTATGGCACTGAAGTAGTTTTTCCCACTTCCTTAGGAGTTCCCGTCATGAAATTGCTGTCAAACGACTCCCAAAGAAGGATAAACCAGATGATCCACTTGCAGCAATCCAAAGAAGAAGTATACAACAAAACTTAGGTTGTCCAAGAGAGCATTAAAAAGATCTTTGACAAAAGAACTAAAGAAGATGACTTTGAGCTAGGTGACTTGGTTCTGAGATGGGATGCCTGAAATGAGGATAAGGGGAAGCATGGAAAATTCGACAGTCTATGGAAGGGACCTTTCATAATTCAAGCGTTTAGAGGAAATAATGCGTTCTTGCTCAACAACAATGATGGGAAAATTTTTCCAAGAGGACCTGTAAATGGCAGAATGTTGAAGCACTATTCACCTCCTCAGTAGGGACCTGCAGTCACACTTTCCATTGTACAAACCATTTTCATTTTTCTTACAAGTTTTTGAGTGAAATAACTTTGATCAGATGGCTGAAGCCCGTAGAGAAGGCCCTAATCCACTGAACATTGTCTTCCAGTTTTCAAAAATAAAACCAATCAGGCAACAAAGGCAACTATGGAGAAAGTTTTTCAGAACATCAGGAATCAAGATTCTTAGCACTTCACAAGGAGAGTACCATCCCCAGGTGGAGCTGCTATTATAACCCTATATTTTATAGGATCACCTGGTGACTGAAACGTTATCTCTTTAGTGTTTTTGTTTATCAAATGATTTTCCATTCTGCAAATAATTTGAGAAAAAGAAAAGAAAAGAAAAAGAAAAAATAAAAATAAAAGAAACAAAAAGAATAAAAGAGGGCATAAAAGAAATTCAATAGATCCCCATGCAATAACAATGACCTGGTCCATACCTTTCAAGCATGGCCAAGTTATTTTAAATTGATGTTTATAGGAGTAGTGAATAAGATTAGCTAAACTGTTTAATCTTAGCCAAGTGATTTAGGTTAGTTAGTGAATAAATTTGACCAAACTGCCTAATCTTGGTCAGAAAACCCCAGGATAGAGTAATTTCTTAGCCCAACAAATTAATCTGGGCTAATTGTCATAGGTGATTAGGTTAGAGCATAGGGTAGTTTGTTTTATCTCAATAAAACAAGCATGATGATCAATGTTGAACCATATCATTGAGGTTTAAAAAGTTTTATGTTTAACCCCTTGGTGATAAAAACATGGAAAATCTTGGGAAAACCCACGATATGCACTTATCCTAAGTATTTTGGAGCACATATGCCTTCACGCTCACAATTAATCACAGAGCATAGATGAACGGCCGGAGAGCGGGCACCCAGATCCACGGTTGACAAGTCTTTCCGGACCCCCTCGTCTGTTCTTCCTTTAACGGTGTGGGGGGGGATTCCGGAATCAAAGATAACAAAGGTGTGTATATGAATGACTCAGATGTTCGCGCTCAGATCCATGTCTCAGATTGGATTCCAGACCCCCCAAACCATTCTTCTTTTAATGGTTGGGGGGGGGTCTGGAATGTGGTTAAATAGTGCGCACAAATCTACATCCCAAGAGCGGGCGCGCTGATGGACGACTCATATTGTTTTTTGGACCCCCCCCCGACCATTCTGTTTTTAACGGAGGGAGGGAGGGGGGGTTCCGGAATGGATTTTTTTCTGGCAGGCCCCTTATCTCTATGTGGCAGGAATCCATTGGTTCTGAATCTCACCGCCTCCCGCGGTCTGACATACCCTGTCACCTCATGACATCATTTTCCATGTTCTCCCCTAAAGATCACATCTCATTACTCTGTCAGTCCTCTCACCCTATTGCAAGTCCCTTCACCATGATCAATTCACAATCAATACCTGCCACGTCACCCAACCGTATTCTTCATTCATTGTCACTTGCCATCTCACGCGCTAAACGACCCTTTGGCCATTTAGTATTGGCTAACTTATCCGTTAACCTGCTGACCTGTCTCTCACGCCCAACGGCTATCCATTTTCTCAATATTACCTTCACCCTTCATTCCCTCATCTTTTACCCTGTCGCTGCACTAGTGATTTTTTCCCCGTTTTCCTCTCCATTACAATCAGTCGCCCAAAGCCACAGTCATCCCCGCTAGCCGTTTTTTCTTTACTTGCAGGTATTGTTACAGTGACGGTGCCAAAATCAAAGAAGACAGAGGCCGAGGAAAATCCTTTCCTCCTTCCTCCTGTCGACCTCGACAGGATCCCTCTAGTCGACAAACACCATTTAATCGCAGACACCATATGCGAGTTCAACTTCGCAGATTTACAGTCATGGCTAAAGGACATTTTATTGGACCAAAGCGACAAAATCGGGATCTAGGAGTCAAACCTTCCCCTGTATCTTTTCCCCCAGGCTCACCATTTCCTTGAATTCACCCTCAAATGCCAGGCTAACTACCTCCCCGACCAGAGAGCCATAGTTTCTTCATTTGGAGAAACTTTGTTCTTCATTACACCCCAAGCCATTGATCAGATGATGCAGATACCCAGAGCCAAATCCGCCTCACCTTTCAACCTTGAAATCATCACGGAACTATACCGGAAATTATCATTTCCCCAAAGAGCTCATATTTTTGATATTTTTCTCCCACAGGCCACTCAGTTCCCCACTACAAATCCCCCGTATCCTTCATCCCTGTTCTTAGTAAAGGGAAACCAGGTCATCTCATCACTCTGCACCCTGCTTGGGTATTTTTTGGATCAATGGTGGATGAACCCATATTGGGTTTTCTATCCATTTTCTCCATGGATGAGAAACCCACCACTCATTTCGACTACAATGCCTTCCTGGTAGACAAAATTCATGAGAAATTCTCAAATTTCACCAGAGAAGGCATGTTCCGGTATTCCTCAATACTAACTTACATTTTCATATTCTTTCAAGCAGACAATTTCTCCTTTTTGATGCATAAGATGGACAAGGATGGGAGGCCACAGGTGATGACAACGTGGACTTCGCTGCTTAGACACAACTCTACAGAATTCATCTTCAAACAGTTTATCGAGCAGTTGTACCATCCCATGGTGAGCATGCTCAGTGGCAGACCCGAGCTGAGAATAAATGAGGAAATTCAGAGGATCTTACACCTTTCAGACCTTGCAAAAACAAAAAAATGGTACCTGTACCAGGACCACATAGATATCAGAGTGTATGGGTGCGAATTGGCTTCATGCAAGTTACCTAAGTATCTTCCCATAAGGATATTTTCCCTGGAGTACATAAGGAAGATGAACAACTCAGATGACATACATTTTGTGTCTCTGTAAAAGAAACAACATATTAGGATCAAAGGGCAAATAGGATCATTCATCTGCAATAGCCGAGGTGCTGGGGAGGAAGCATATAGACTGTTAAAGGAGATGACGTTTTTTGTTAGCTTCATATGGCATTATGACCCCTGTGGGATAATTTTAGAGATGAGAGTTAAGAATAAGAATATCCCACATGTCCACACATCGAGGCCTGAGATAGATAAGTTCGCCAACCAGACAGAATGGGAGCCAAACACTCTGGTTGAGACAGAACAAAAGGACCTTTCGGTCACTATCTCACAGATGAATACTCCACAGGATCCCAAGGAGAAAATGCCTAGGAAGGACACTTCACCTTCCATCACTGAAGTGTCGCCCGAAGAGTTCCAATTACACACCAAGAGTCCAAAAACGAGTCTGGCACACAACGCGACTAGTGAAAAGGGTCTGGTTGAGATAGAACAACAGGACCTTTCAATCACTATCTCATAAATGACTACCCCACAGGCTCCCAAGGATAAAATTCCCAGGAAGGACACTTCACCTTCCATCACTGAAGTATCGCTCGAAGAATTCCAATTACACACCAAGAGGCCAAAAACCAATCAGGCACCCGACACGACTGGTGAAAAGGGTCTGGTTGAGACAGAATAGCAGGACCTTTTGGTCACTATATCATAGAAGACTACCCCACAGCCTCCCAAGGAGAAAATACCCAGGAAGGAAACTTCACCTTCCATCACTGAAGTATCGCCCGAAGAGTTCCAATTACACACCAAGAGGCCAAAAACTAGTCAGGCACCCGACATGGCTAGTGAAAAGGGAATTCAATCCACTACAACTATGGAGGTTGATCTGTCGCTCCTTAATACAAGAAGCAAACAAATCATGACTACATTGTTGCCCAAGAATCCTACAGATACTCCACCAGCCAACCGGCTGAACAAAATAGGACCGAAATTGAGTATTTTTGAGAAGTATGATCTGATCAAAAATAAAAATCAGACGCTGACCAGCAGCACGTATGCTCAATTCTAGAAGCAAACATCAACTGCACAACACATACTACTCTCTTCATTCGACACTGAGAAGGGAAGAATGCACATGGCATTTCTGCAAGCACAGGTGCCAGACCCGAAAGTAATCACTGATTACAAAAGGGCAACATTCGAATTTCAGACTAAAGATGTGCATCCAACTTTTCAAATGGACCTGCACAGGAAAACTGGAGAAATAGTTTTATTCACATTGTCAAATGATTCCACTGTTTCCTCCAAGTTACAAGTATCTCTGAACAATGTCCATACGCAGCTGAAGTTAGAAAAAATATCATCCTTTTCCAAGGGTAACAAGATTAAGACGTTGGAGGAACTGATCCTCAATATCGGATATGATCCCTTGAATGTGAAAGCAGTCGAGGAGATGCTCAAAAATAAAAATGATGATATAGCATCTCTGAGGAAATAGTTGAAACTGCCACCAACAGAACATTCACAGGCAAAGGAAATAGCAGAGACAGAAGGGGAAAAGGATGAGATGCTCAAGCTCATCATGGAGTAGAATGCATAGTTGAAGGAAATGGAAGCAGAATTGGAAAAACTAGTGAAAGAGAAGGAGCAGTCAAAGCCCATGGAGGTCATTCCACTGAGTGCATTTCCACTCACAGGAGTGAGAATAGCGTCAGTAGCAGAAATTCCCTCAGCAACTCCACTGACAGCTCGGGAGAAAACAGTTGAACTGGCTAAATCCATGGAGGAGATGAATTTGCAAGAGACAGAGATTAGCAGACTCAAAATGGAGATTGAGGACCTTCAGGAACTCATGTCTTCTTACCAAACTAGCTACTCCAAAGAGAAACAAACATTAGACCAGCTCAAACAGTAATTACAACAGCTTCATAAGCAAATAGTGGTAGGCAAAGCACTCGCTGAGGTCAAGGAAAGTGTCTGGATGGATATCACCAAGCCCATGAATGAAATATGGCCGATGATACAAATCATGTTCGAGTAAAACGAGGTAGTGAAAAGAAGTTAGCAGGCTATCGAGAAGATAAGAGCATAACTCGGAGAGATGCCCACAGAGGTTGTTGAGATCATCAAATTTATGAATTCCAAAACTAGAGAGGAGCTAGAAGATTTGAATATTGAAGATAGGACAGAGACCATCCTTGAGGCCAAGAGAGTCCTGACCAAGAGAGGAATGATGCTACAGCTGGAGGAAAAGGTCTAGACCATGGACGCAAGAGTGAAAATATTTTTCAGCAAGATCAAATCTCTGCAAAAGAAAGGCCTTCCTGGTTTGAGAGTTATAAATGACAAGTTAATGACACTTGCCGATTACAAAAAGAAACTAGCCACTATGGCTAAGGATAGCTCAAAATTCTTAGGAATACAAGGCAGTATCATGGGCAAGGAATTCTTAGATGCTTTGCAGTTAGACATCAGCATACAACATGAGATCTGATACATCTTCATCATCAAGCCAACTTTTTCAAAGTACACAGAGATGGATGAATTATACCGAAGATTGCTCAAAGTCAGTGTTCCAAGTCATCTTCGATGGGAAGAGATTTTCAATCTGATCGAGTAGTCGATGAGGTGTCCAAGCCTAGTTAGCTATCCAGTCGGACGAGGTCGTGAAGAGGCCTCACCAACAGTTCACCCCAAGAAATCAACATGAAGTTTCAACACATCAACAAGCAGTTTCCTAAATTTTTGTATCTTGTTAAGTTAGTTAGATAAATTTAGATTAGCAATGTCCTGATCTGTAATGATGAGATCGTATGTAATTTTTGGTTATAAATACTTCACACTTTGAAGTACTGAGGGTTGATCTCTATGCCCTACAAGCTACAAGACTGTAAATTGTATCAATATATCTTCCAATAATACAAAGAGACGTTTTCACAGGATTCTCGTGTGTTATTCATTGGTGATGTTTTCTTTTCTATGTTGAGTGTTCTTGTTGCTCAGTTGTCATATTTTTTTCTGGCCTAATCTTTTAAAAGTAACGCACGTTGCAGGATTTATCATTGTATACCCGGTTTCAGACTTTGAAAGATACTAATGTTTATCTTCTGATATTACAGTGAAGAAATTCTTAAATGCTTCTTTACTTTAATTGATATTCTCATCTTTTTTTCTATTCATCACTTTACTGCCAAAGAATCCAACAAATGCATTATCTTTCCCTGTGAAAAGAATCTTTTGTTTCGGGTTTGGATTTCTATCTTTATAATACATACCCCATAGCCCAATGGATGCGTAAAGCCCCTCCAACCAACTTAACAAAAAAAACAAACCAGTCAATCTTATTTTATATAACTAGCCTAATATCTTAAAGCTAAAACATAGGTAAATCATACAGAGAGATCCCTCTCTAAAGGTGGTAGGGCTAGATTCCAGTTTTGAAGTGGTTGGATAAAGTTACCTTTTGTAAATTTATTCTACCCTGACAACCTCTGGAAATTTACAGAGCGTTAACATAGTGGCGACCATACTGGGGAACGAACAAAATTTCAACCCCACATTTTATTTTTCCCTAGAAGAAGACTTTGTTTATGAACAAATAGTAAATTTGAGAAAGAAATAATGTTTAGAGGTTGTTAAATTCTTGTGCATATTAATTTCAGACTCATAAAACTAAAAAATATATAAAAATTAGAAAAATCTGGCTCCTAAATGAGTTTATACCCGATCTCACCCAGACCCATAACCTGCAATAGCAACTGATAATCCAGAACAATTAATCAGAAAGAAGACCATCGTAGAAGCTTTAGGGAGTCATAGTCTCCTTCACATGTCCTTTTCCCTCCCATAGGAACTCATTACCCTTCAAGATCTCGACTTTGACAACATTTTCGAACAAAGTCTGTTTAGAACGAAATCTGATAGCTTTGTAACTGAAATCGGTTTAGACCCAAAAATCCTGCAACCCCGAACCTTTGAAATACTATCTCCCACTACAAAACCTCAAACCACTCACTCCGTGCCAACAAACCCCTCCTCCTCCTCATCTTCTGTCATCGCCCCACCTATCATCCAGGTTGTTGTCCCACCTCCTCCACCTATCATGGCAGCCAGATATGCTCCCTTCCTATTGGTCGCACCTCTACATGTTATGCCCCAGGATTATCAAATGAGACTTCCACAGTTCGATGGAACAGGGCCCTTGAGTGCACAGCAACACGTTGATAAAATGAATGACTATTTTGATCTGCAGGAAGTAGATGAAGCTGACGTTCAAATGAGATTTTTTGCATAGAGTTTGACCAGTGACGTTAAGAAATGGAACAAAGGTTTACGTGTTGCCTCAATGCTCGACCTTACAGCGTTTCAAAGAAGTTTTCTAGAAATATGGGAGGTAAATAAAAATCCTCTCCAAATCTTGTCAGAATATGAAAACATCAGAAGGAATCAAGGTGAGACAGCTCAAGATTACTGCACCCGCTTCAATAATCTGTACAATGCAATTCCAACTGATATTAAACCCCCACAAGATTTAGCACTGATAAAATTACCTGACGGTTTCGACATTGATATGTCATATCAATTAAGGGAAAGAAACTCCACCACCCTGGAAGACAAGAAGAAAAGCGCAATAAGTGTGGAGGCCAACCTGTTGGCTAAAAGGGCACAACAGAGGACCGAAAGGAGAGTCACGATTAAAGAAGAACCTTCCACATCTTCTTCTGATGCCAAATTGGATTCCTTAGCTAGAGAAATGGAAAGGATAATGGAGAGACTTACTGTATCCGAAATAAATCCTCCTAGAGAAAATCAACCCACTCCCCAAATTCAGAATCCTAACTTCAGAAGAAATCCTCCTCAAATCAGGCAGAGAGATCCCAGGGATCAAAGAGATCAGAGGGGTCCTGATCAACAGATCAAACCACCTCTACAGGAAAATTATGTCGATGAAGGAGAAGAGGTAATTGAATAATTGGAGGACACTCACATAAACCTCATGGGCATTCATGATAACGAAGCTATTTTCCTCACTCAGGAACAACAAGAACTTTTCCTTCTTTCTCAAACGCAGGTGAGTGAAGAAGCTGAAGAGACTGAACAACAAGCATTTGAAAATTCCATTATGGAGGTACATAGGCAGTACAATTTGTGAAGTAAGAAGACAGATGAAAATTCCCCCAAAAAGGTAACCGAAACGAAGAAAGTGGTTGAAACTAAGAAAACCCATGAGCCTTCTCCCAAAAAGATCCCTAAGAAAGGTAATGTTGAAGCTCCAACAAAAAGAAACCTTACCATTTTACAAAGATCAACAAAGACTAAGGTTTCATCAACCAACCCACCAAATACTTCTTCCCAGAAGACTATGGTGGACAAATCAGAATTGTTGATCCAAAGTACAACACCTACTTCTTTCAGCCTCGAAGGGGAATAAGCCAAAGTGAAAATTCCCATTCCCCTTTTCGATTTGATGAGTAAGGACGCTTACTGATTGCAGGTGATCAAAGAACTAAGCATTGAACCTGATATAGGTACGAAGGCCTTAACTGTTGGATCGACGAATCATTCAGACACTATAAATCTTACCGACAATCAACCTGAACTTTTGTTTGGCCCTGAAGTTGATGGTCAGACTAACAATGATGTTGTCTCTCGTTTTTACATCAGCCTTAATATACACGACCTGATTTTTCATAATGCTATGTTAGATTCAGGTGCTTCCCATAACTTGATGCCTAAAGTAGTAATGGAAAAACTGGGAGTCGAGGTCACCAGACCTTACAAGGAATTACACTATTTTGACTCCAACAAACTTAGATGTATCAGATTGATCAAGGACTTATGTATCACTCTAGACAGATTCCGGCAAAAAGAATGGTTATGGATGTTGTGGTCACAAACATTCCCTTGAAATATGGTATGTTGTTGTCCAGGTCTTGGAGGGGCAAGTTGAAAGGTACTTTGCACTTGGATATGTCGTATTCCACCATCCAAGTATTCGGGCAATAGAGAAGACTGTACAAAGAGACGTTGATGAAATATATGTTCAGCAGCCAAGAAAATCCACATAACTATCCTTTGTACTATGCACATTCTGACCTGGATTCCTTTATCCTATATAATGACAATGATACGGGAGAGCAAATCCTTCAGCTGGAAGAAGATACACTTGATCCGAAAGAAGGCCAAGAAATCACTGAGGCAAAAGAAAGAAAAATGTGATAAGTGAAGAATTGCCAGCAAATTTCTGGAGCATGGACTTCGATGTAGTTGTAAGAAAAGAAGGCGTTGGAGAAAGAGTTTGGTTGCATAATCACAGATCCAGGTATTTGGAAAACCATTCTTACAAACTGAATTTTCAATGCACTAACAACATAGCCGAGTACGAAGCTTTAATGCTTGGTCTGAAACTTCTAAGGAAAGTGGGTGCCAAACAAATCATGGTAAGAGGMAATTCTGAATTAATTATSAAACAAATCAAAGGTGAGTATGAAGCAAAACACCCCTGTCTCAAAGCTTATAGGAGTGTTGTTTTGGATGCCCTTAAATGTTTCACTGAAGTTGATTTGCAGGTGATGCCCAGGGAACATAATATTTTGGMAAATGGATTAGCTACATCAACAACTACGTGTAAGATACCTTTTGATTCTACTCGCCCATACATGGTGGAGGTGAAGTGCAGACCGACTGTCCCAGAAAACATCARATACTGACAGGTATTTGGGAACGATGACCAAATTGAAGATTTTCTACAATGTAAAAATGATTTCGAGTGTACAAACATAGACTTAGAAAATGAGGATGAAAATGTAAATAAATCTGATTTTTGAAATGATAGTGTAAATAAGATAGATTCAGGAGAGTCAGGTGAAGATGAGATAGAATCTGATTTTTTGCATTTAAAGAGTAATGTTTTACCTAGGGGTTTAGTTCCTTTAGAAGACATTTTTTATTTTAATGATGTAGCAAAAAAAACAAAAATTTAAGCCAGTGGTAAAGAGGTTGAAGACGTTAACATAAAGACAGAAGAGAAGCCCAGGATAGTACAAATTTCTAAATCCTTACCTTCAAAGCAGAAACTCAAATACATTGAACTTTTCAAGGAATATGCGAACGTGTTTTCTTTGGGTTACGAAGATTTAAAATCTTATGACACAAGCATCATACAACATAGGATCCCGATAAAAGAAGATCAAAAACCTTTCGGACAGAAACTTAGGAGAATCAATCCCAAGTTACTTCCCCTGATAGAAAAAGAAATTAAAAAGATGTATGATGCTAAAATCATAGTTCTCTTACATTTTTCAAAATGGGTTTCAAATATGGTCCCAACCTGAAAGAAGTCTAGGGAAATCAGGCTTTGCATTGATTTCTGAAACCTAAACAAAGTTTCTCCAAAGGACAGCTACCCATTGCCGAAAATGGACCACATATTACAAAAGGTAGTTGGATTTAGCTGAATCTCCTTACTGGATGGTTTCTCAGGATATAACCAGGTTCTCGTTCACCCATATGACCAAGAGAAAACAACCTTCACAACACCTTGGGGCACCTACATGTACGTGAAAATGCCTTTTGGGTTGATGAATGTTGGGGCCACTTTCCAAAGAGCGATGGACATCACTTTTGTGGAATAACTTGGAAATTTTTTTGTCATTTATCTGGACGACGTAACTGTGTATTCTCAGTCCGATGACGAGCACTTAAGACATCTCAGATGAGTATTCGAGAAATGCAGGAAATTTGGGATTTCTCTGAATCCTAAGAAAATCCCTTTCAGATTAGAGGAGGGTAAATTGTTGGGGCACATAATCTCTAAGGACAAAATTAAGATAGATCCCAGCAGAATAGAAGCCATTCAGAAACTGGAACACCCAAGGAATATCAAAGAATTATAATCCTTCATTGGGAAAATAAACTTTCTGAGAAGATTCATACCTAACCTGGCCGAGATTCTCAGGAACATCACAAACATGTTAAAAAAGGACACGATAATAGAATGGGACACTAAATCTAAGAAGTATTTTGAACAAGTTAAACATGCACTCACACAGGCTCTAGTCTTGATCAGTCCCGATTTCACCAAGGATTTTTACCTTTTTTCTTTCGCTTCTGAACATACCATTGCAACAATATTACTATAGAAACATAGTGAAGGGTATGAACAACCCATAGCCTTTTTCAGTAAAGCTTTAAGAGATGCTTCTTTGAATTATAAAATAATGGAGAAACAAGCTTTTGCCCTAGTGAAAGCCATAAAGTAATTTAGAGTATATATTCTCCATTCCCACACCATCGCATATGTTCCGAACACGGTAGTAAAAGACATTTTAACTCAGGAAAATCCAGATGGAAGAAGAGGAAAATGGATTGCTATCATTCTGGAGTATGACATAGAGATTAATCCTACTAAAATGATTAAAGGTCAAGGTCTAGCAAAGTTAATGGCTGAATCCAATTTCCATGCTCTTCATATTAATTTCTTAGTTGCAGTAGATGAACAGGGAGAGCAGGCGACTCCAAGCGTGAAAGAGGTATTTATGAACTCTCCATGGTACGCAGACCTGGTATTTGTTTTGCATAACTTACAAGCTCCCCCTGGTCTAACCAAAACTAAAGCTAGGTTTTTGAAGTTGAAAGCATTGAAATTCTGTATTCTAGAAGGCAATCTATATAGGAAGGATCCTGGAGGTATTTTTCTGATTTGTCTGTTAAAAGATGAAGTTGTCAAAGTATTGCAGGATTTTCATGTAGGAGATTGTGGTGGTCATCTGAGCTGGAAAACCACAGCTAATAAAATTCTAAGAGTTGGGTTTTATTGGCCTACATTGTTCACTGATGTGCATTAGAAAGTGACTTTGTGTCATAAATGTCAGGTTTTTTAGGGTAAAAAGAAGCTCCTTCCTTTTCCCCTGAAACCAATCTCTGTTGAAGCTCCTTTCCAACAATGGGGATTATACTTTATCGGAAAAATACATCCTCCCTCTTCGGGCCAACACAGGTGGATTCTTACTGCTACAGACTATTTCACAAAATGGATCAAAGTTGTACCAAGCAGGTAAGCTAATGATTCTGTCATTATTAAATTACTTGAAAATAATATCTTGTCTCGTTTTGGATGTCCTAGAAATATTATAACCGACAATGCAGTTGCTTTCCGATCTAAGAAGCTCATAGACTTTTGCAACCAATATCGTATTGGTTTGGGTAATTCCATAGTTTATTACCCTCATGGAAATGGGTTGGCGGAGTCATCCAATAAGACCCTGGTGAACATTAGTAAGAAGACTTTGGAAGAAAACAAAAATTCATCGCATAACAAGCTGGTTTTCGCACTATGGGCTGATAGAATGACCACCAAAAGGTCAATTGGTATGTCACCATATCAGCTGGTCTATGGCACTGAAGTAGTTTTCCCCACTTCCTTAGGAGTTTCTGTCATGAAATTGCTGCAAGAGATGCAAGCCGAGCCGAACGACTCCCAAAGAAGGATAAACCAGATGATCCACTTGCAGCAATCCAGAGAAGAAGTATACAACAAAACTTAGGTTGTCCAAGAGAGAATTAAAAAGATCTTTGACAAAAGAACTAAAGAAGATGACTTTGAGCTAGGTGACTTCATTCTGAGATGGGATGCCCGAAATGAGGATAAGGGGAAGCATGGAAAATTTGACAGTCTATGGACAAATCTGCTAGGAGGACCTGTAAATGGAAGAATGTTGAAACACTATTCACCTCCTCAGTAGGCACCTGTAGTCACACTTTCCATTGTACAAACCATTTTCATTTTTCTTACAAGTTTTTGAGTGAAATAACTTTGATCAGATGGTTGAAGCCCATAGAGAAGGCCCTAATCCATTGAACATTGTCTTCCAGTTTTCAAAAATAAAACCAATCAAGAAACAAAGACAACTATGGAGAAAGTTTTTCAGAACATCAGGAACCATGATTCTTGGCACTTCACAAGGAGAGTACCATCCCCAGGTGGAGCTGTGTTATAACCCTATAATTATAGGATCAACTGGTGACTGAAATGTTATCTCTTTAGTGTTTTTTTTTATCAAATGATTTTCCATTCTGCAAATAATTTGAGAAAAAGAAAAGAAAAGAAAAAGAAAAAAAGAAAAAGAAAAGAAAGAAAAAGAATAAAAGAGGGCATAGATTCAAAAGAGCCCCATGCAATAAAAATGACTTGGTCCATACCTTTCAAGCATGGCCAAGTTCTTTTAAATTGATGTTGATAGGAGTAGTGAATAAGATTGGTTAAACTGTTTAATCTTAGCCAAGTGATTTATGTTAGTTAGTGAATAAATTTGGCCAAACTACCTAATCTTGGTCAGATAACCCCAAGATAGAGCAATTTCTTAGCCCAACAATTTAATCTGGGCTAATTGTCATAGGTGATTAGGTTAGAGCATAGGGTAGTTTGCTTTATCTCAATAAAACAAGCATGATGATCAATGTTGAACCATATCTTTGAGGTTTAAAAGGTTTGATGTTTAACCCCTTGGTGATAAAAGCATGGAAAAGCTTGGGAAAACCCACGATATGCACTTATCCTAAGTATTTCGGAGCACATATGCCTTCACACTCACAGTTAAGCACAATGCATAGATGAACAACCGGAGAGCGAATGCCCAGATCCATGGTTGACAAGTCTTTCCGAACCCCCCCCACCCCCCCTCGTCTGTTCTACCTTTAACAGTGGGGGGGGGGGGGGGGGG
>ML786767.1:319478-334229 GCA_009831015.1 Picea engelmannii | reverse complement strand
GCAAATTTTTAGGTTTTTCGATGGAAGAAATTCTTGGTTCATTGAAGAAAGAAAGTCTTGGTTCACCAATTGGGGGAATTTGGAGATCATAGATGGAAGGAGAATTTTGAAGATCGTTGATGGGAGGAGAATTTTGGAGTTTGTCGATGAAGGAAGAATTGTGTAGATCACTAATGGAAGAATTATTTAGCTTGTTGATAAAAGAATTATTAAACTCATCGATGAGGGCGGTGACATGGCTTAGTCATGGTATGACAAGTGAACATTAGAAGCCATGTGTTATTCCATGTCATCCACATTTACACATCATCAACATGATGGTTTTTATAAAAAAAGGTTGGAGACAAAAACTTGTTTTGGCCATAACAAAAGCAAATTAACTCAAAGTCAGATGAAATTTAAAGGGCATGTCCATAGTCAGGAAGGATACAAAAATATCAGTGAGGTTCACTGGCCATTTCTACTCCAAATTTTCAGAAAAAGGTAAATTAGTGGTTTTTAAAGAACATTGTGTCACTCTTTGGCATATAAGGCTCTATTATTGATGAAATTTTTATAGTGAGCACAGGAAGAAAACATGAAGATAACCATTTGGGATTTTCGCATAATCCCAAATAATTTGGAGTGGAGGTGCCAAAATATGCCAAAATCCACTATTTTGAATGACTTTGGGGATTTTTTAGATTTTCAAAGGAGAAAAAGGGACCCCAAATCACAAATCTGGAAAAAATTATGTACTCAACATTTTACCTCCTCAACAATCTGGACAACTTTGTCTTATTGAAGTTCTCCTAGTTTTTCTTCGTTTGAGAGATAGTAGTTTTCACTCTTATGAGTCTAGAGAAAGTATAAAAAGGAAAAAGTTGTCCATTCCAGATTTATATAGAATTTGATTGGAAATCCAAATTTTGAGTTTGAAAGTTGGTGTGTACTCATCATAAGGAATACTATCTGCACCCAATATAATATTTTTCCTAGTTACTGACATGTTTTCTTCTATAGGTGGCAGAAGAAGGCCTCTCAACCAAATTGCACCAATGAGAAAGGGCATAGTTGAGTAGAAATGGAAACTTCAAAATTCCATAAATTCCTGCCCGAAGCTCAGAATTGAGCAAGAAAATAATTGTTAGAAATATCTTGAGGAGGAGAATCCATCTACGAACCAAAAAGTGGAATGTGAATAGTAGAATTCTTAAAAAACCAGAGATTTTTTTTTCTAATGGCACAAAAGAGACAAAAATTAGGCACAATGTTTCCATAATTGTAGAGTATAATAAAATTGCCTATGATTTTATATAACAACAGTTGTTGCATGCATATTTTTGCAAAATTAGGGGTACAGACAGAACATGTCAAGATCAATATGAAGACTAGAGAGATGGATGATGCACAGGGTTCTTACAAACATGGAGATAAAATCAAAGGATTAAATATCAGCCCGAGAAATGAAAAATAGAGTCCAATGGACATAGAGGAAGGGTGGAGTCTGTAGAGATAATGAAGAGTTTGAAGAGGGAGGTACAAAGCTATAGAGAAAATAATGAAATGTTGATAACAGATCAAGAGGAATAAAGCCAAATTAATTCTCAACTACTACAAAGTCTAAATTACTTGCAAAGGAAAAACAACAAAGAGTACATCATAAGACATGAATCCAATGCAGGGCATGCGACATAGCACATATCTCATGATAGAAAGGATGACTACAAAGGGCCTAGGCACTCAAAAATTGTTAGCAGACATTTCCATTCGCTTAGACATTAAACCAAAAGAGCACTTACATTATCAGAATGAGAGAACAACCCAAGTAGGTCTCCTATCAGACATCAGACAAGAATACCCGAGTTATATAGTTTGTAAGGAGAGATCAAGAGGTTCAATCCACCAACATTTGATGGAGAGAATAGAAAGGGTGAAGAAGATGAATCTTGGTTGTTAGGCATGCGAAAATATTTTCAACTGCACAATTATTCATCAAATATGAAAGCAAGGATTACCATATATCATATTTAGTGGAAATATTCTATATGGTAGGACAAACTAAAGAAGTTCAAGCATATTGATGGAAAGATAATTTCTTGGAAGCATTTCAAGAAATAATTCTAGCAGTAGTACTTGTCATAGCATTTGTAATATCCCCAAGTCGAACCCCAACTGTAAATGTAATAATGTACTTAAGTTGGTGAGTTGTTTCATATCATTTTTGTATGCACCTTTCATGGCATAGTGCATGGATATACTGCGGAGTAAAATGATGAAGTGTGCACATTCTAGGATACCACATGGCATCTTAAGTGCGCACAATATTAAGGCCAGTGAGCCTTTGTGTATATGCTATGTTTTATAGGCTGGTGAGCCAGTTTTTTGATGATTAGGCCGAAGAGCGTATATGTTAAAGGCAAGTGTGTCTATTTTTGTATATGTCTAATCATTAATATAAAATACATCGTTGCACGTAGACCAACCATGATAAAAGAGTATGGGGGACTAAACTCCACTAGTTAGGGAAAGGGTGGGGGCTAAAAGTTAAGGAAAAGGGCTAAGCTAGGTAGCTTAAGCCAAAAAGGAATATTATATTGATATTTATTAAAGTATAAAGTATGGATAATTATTTTATCCTAAGTTCCAAAGTTGGGGACAAGTGGGCCAAAGTAGCTCCCAACATTACAAGTGTCAAGTTGGGGAGATGCATACACATTTTTGGGACTTAGTTCATTTTCCATCATTCTTTCCATCCATTAGGCCATTTTCCAGGATCTTTCATTCATGCAATCAATTATCCTCCATACTTCCTATCATTGTATCGAAACCTGTATCCATAGCCATACTTGTTTGTGTAGTTGGTAGCTTGGGAGCAGGACTAAAGAAATGGGTTGTCAGACCCGTGGGATATTGAAGAGGCGGGTTGTCAGGCCCATGAAAAATTTCTCTCTGGGTGAGAGAAATGTTGGGAATTTATTTCCTAAAGGTGCTAAACTACAGCTGCAAGGCTCTGAGACTTCCTATCCCGACCGTTGTTGAAGCCCTGGAAGGTAAGTGGGGCAATCGAAGGACTATTGAGCAAAGAAGGGGCACACTTCCTGTGGTGAGACATGCATGTGGGGAATGAGGGACTGTAGGCTATTAGTTTGAGTTGGCACCTGTGACAGAGTCATTCATGTTGTCTATGAGCCATTAGCCTGGTTAGGAATCCCTTTACCCGGGTGGAGTTTAGTCCCAGCTCGAGGGTGACCCATTGCCGAGAGTAATGAGCAGTGTGGTCTAAGGCTGGGAGGTTCGTGGAAGGTCTGCACGCAATTGGTGATATTCTTACCAAGATAAGTGTCAACTGTGTGATAAATTTACATGTTGCATTATTATTTACGTGTTTATTTTATGGTTTTATCATGTGTATGGTTATAATTGTGTTTATATGTATGGGTATTTCCTGCATATGCTGCATGTATATGTTTATTGTCAGTTTTGTATGAATCTGTGTATTTACATAATGTATTTGTCTATTTACGTTTTATATCTATGTTTCCACAAGAGCTCTATGTGTATATATTTTAATTGCATGCAGTTCAAAAAATTCATGTGGAATAGCTCAGTTGGATGCTAGGTATGTTACAATATGTTCCACAAAGAGAATGAAAGTGTTCTCTCATGTATTGTGGCCTAGCCTGGGTGGACGGGGAAGTTACAATATGGTATCAGAGCTTCAGTTTTCAACACTGAGCCTGGATGGGCCGAGCAAGTTGAGTTGAAGTGAAATTTCACAAAGGATTGTCTTCGAAGTGGCCAAATTTCAAGTCACAGAGTGTCCATGGTAAAAAGTAACAACAATTGGGCGGAATTGGGAAAAAGCCTCAATTTTTGTTGTCAAATTCATGGGAAAATTGAGAAATTCAGCTAAGTGGTGAGATATTATTGGTTTAATGTCTGTTCTACCAAATTTAGACTTGGAATTGGTTGAATTTGAAGTTACAGTGAAGCCATGACAGTTAGAGTGAGATTAATATTTAAAATTCTCAATTCGTGACTTGAGTTTGGGAAAAATTCATTCCAGAAATTTCAACCCACAATGATGTATTGTTGCAGAGGTTGAACTAGTGTTATCGGGGTGAAATTGAATGAATTTCATAGTTGTAGAATGTCTATGGTAAATTGGGAAAAAAAAGTTAGGAAAAAGCCCCAATTTTTGCAGCGGAATTCACAAGGAAATTGATGTGCATAAAAATGAGTGTGCACAAGTGGGCACACTAAAAATGCATGATACACAGTGACAAACTTGTGATATGTAGAAAGTGGGCACCATGTGGAAAAATGTTGGTGTGCCTATGCGCGTGCTAAATTTTGGCACTGCATAGAAAAATGTTGGTGTGCTGGTGAGAATGCTAAATTTTGGCATCGTGTGGAAACATGTTGGTGTGCGGGAGCGCACACTAAATTTTGGTGCCACATGGAAAAATGTTGGTGCACAAGTGTGCACACTAAATTTAGTATTGCGCAGTGCAGATTGAGTGACACATGCATAATACTGGTGCACGGTGTGCATACGCATAATAAGGTGCACGCAGTGTACACACACATAATAATGGCACGCATGGTGTGCGTAGTATTGGCAGAGCGCAGAGTAGTTTGGTCGGTGCACGCACAATGTGGGTATATGTTGTCGCGTGACAATTTAGTTAATGGTGCACACAGAGTATTGGTGCGTGGTGGGGGCGTAATAAACTTTGGCATGGTGCAACGCGCAGAGTGAATTGCACGAGGAATATCATCACACGATACAAAAATTGTGCACAATAGGTAATAGTGCAATAACCAAAATTTTGCACGGTGGATTGGCGCGCGACACAAAAGTAGTGTGTGCTAGTTATTGGTGCGTGACATAAAAGTAGTGTGTGCTAGTTATTGGCGCGACATGGAAGAAATGCACAATGGTTATAGGTGCGTGGAGCATGATTTACCTTGTGGTGTTGTTGTGCATGCTAAATATGGGTGTATAGATTGAAATTTGTGCGCGCAAATTTGTTTGGAGGGTGAAGAACAATAGAAAAACAACGATTTTCTGTGACGTTTTATACTATTTGAATGTCATCTTTTTGTAATGTGTTTTTGAGGCCCTTAAGAGAGTTTTTATGCACTCAAAAATCAAGAGAACAGAGTGTACCAAGGTACACTCTGTCTCTATATCTCAAATGAAAGAGCTCGGATAGATATTTCTAATGGTGTAAACCGTTCGTCAAATAGAGCTTTTATGAGAAAGTTACAACACAAACAATGGAGAGTAAAATTGAAGACTCATCTAACTTCAAAGTGCCATAACTTTCTGCTCCAGAATCCGATTGAGGCATAGGAGCAGTCAATGGAAATATATTGAGCCATAGAAGACATTCCTAGAGATCAATTAAATTTCTGGGCATGTTAAAAATGTTTAATATGGAAAATAAGGAACTTGTAGCACTCTAGACCAAAAACATGAATTGGTCTAGAACTTCAATAGGCTGTATCTAGCAGCCAAGAACCCAAAAAGAGAAAACCAATTGATATCCTACAAAAAATCCAATGGAGTAGGTGCAAAATTCATAATTACAGCGCAGAGTTGTGCCAAGTTGAAAAATGAACAGAAAAATTAATGGGCAAATTTCAAATAACCATAACTTTCTGCTCAAGACTCAGAATTGAGCATGGGAGTAGGCGTTGGAAAGGTATCAGACAATAGAGTCTAAATATACATCCAGAAAATTGATTTGGGAAACAATTTTCACAAGATATCAGAAGAATAATTCGGATGCATTATTGGAACAACATTATACATAATTTCATAAAATTGTTGAAACAATTAGCCTAACAAATTTTGTTGACTGCACATTTTTGAAGAGATAAGAAATTTTAGTTATTAACAGGTGAGAAGGTGGAAAATTTGGTTAAAAATAAGTTGAGGTTCTCAAAGAAAGAGTTCCATGAAAAAAAACTTTCATAAGATGATCAAAATCCAAGACCTCAAAATGTTAAGGTATGAATTTGAGTGCAGCCATAAAGTCTTGGGAAGACGCTATAGGAAGTCCTCTCATGTTAGTCAAGTATTTCAATGGAATCTGGGCAAAGGAATAGATCATGTATTGAATGAATTAGTGAACACTCCCAAAGAAACCAATATACATATTGAGCAATACATTGGAGTCAGATCTATTATAAAAGGAATTGGCTATCAGAATGATAGTAATCAGATAAAGAAAGAGGCTTAATTCATATATGTATAAAGAGTGCATCATATCCAGGTATTAGTATGAAATTATAGAGTAATTCCTCCCTTATGGTTATGAGAGTGTGCAGTGGAATCATGGTATGAAGGGCATCAATATGGCATGATATAAGTGGATTGTGCAAGGCAGGTTGAAATCAGATTGGTTAAGATAGGGAAAAGTAATAGCTATAAAGAAAATCCAAATGCTGATATGATCAATTAAGTTAGGGATAAATCAAGTACCTCAAGAAGGAATTTGGTGTTAACTATCCAAGGTTACTCAAAAAACATGACTGGAAATATAATTGGGTCATGTAAGAGTTGGATCAGAGGGATCCGAATAATAGTGAAATGCTGAAAATTAATATCAACATAATATGTAGTTGCAAGTCCATGAACATGCTAGGATAACGGAAGAAGAATTCATGGGATAGATATCAAGCAAATGTGAATGCATGAAAACACTCCAAGAGGGAAAGCAAGAATACTAGTAGAGATTATTGATGCATTCCAAAGGTATTGAAGATATTTCCACAATAGCATGGAGATGTTAAAGCCAAGAAAGGCTTAAAAGTGAAATGAATTTATGTAGAGAGTCAATAAGGAACCACAAAGAAGAAAATGGTTCTATGCATGGTTTTTAATACAAAGAGATGGTGCCTGAGAAGAATCCATCTCAAGTGGCATAGAGCCATGAGTGACATTTCCAGGGAGTGGAAGTATCACTTGAAATTATGATGGTAAATTAAAAGAAGTATTAAGTACTTTTAATTAATCCTATGCATATGTGCATCCTTACAGTATGCTAAGAGATTGGCTATGCAAGCCAAGTTTGAGGCTAGTTGGCAAGGAGAAGATAAGAGTGCAAGAAAAATTCAAATACTAAAGTATTCATCCAAGAAAGAGTTGAAATAGTTCAATCTGAAAATTAATTGGATGTTGAAGATCCAAAGTCTATAAGACAACATGATTGGAATTATAATTCATCCAAGTACGAGTTGGGATAGATGGATCTAGGAAGTAAATAAAAGCTAAAGGTTAATATCATTTTAGTATTTGGATGGAAAAGAAAAGGCATCCAAGAGTGATTTGGCTAGAAAGTGCACAGATCCGAAATAATCATGCATAGTGGTTACAGTGAAGAGCACTTGAAGAGTCAAGAATCCGGGAGAATGGAACACTTCTGGGATAAACAAGTAAATGTGATGCGGGAAGAAATAATTTGTTGCAATTACTTTAGTAGCAAGTATTTTATGGATTATTGGGACAACCATAAAGTGAGGATGCTTTCATGTTTGGAGGTGTTGCTGATAATGTTCCTGCATATGGAAGGAAGCAACAAAAAGATGGAATGTTGATTATAAGACTGATAAAGAGGCATGAGAACTTCTATTGTCATCAACTAATCAGGTGGAATTAAATTTGCTTAATGGCAACCATGCAGGTAAGAATTTCTCTTTTGGAAATTATGTTGCATAATTGCCAAAGGGAAATCCAGGTAAGAAATTTCTCAAATTGAATTTTATAATACGTTGTATGGTATTGTTTAAGTGCATTGATAGAATTAAGTTACCATTAGGTGTGGTAAAGGATAGAGGCCTGTTATAGTTATCAAAGATTTTATCTTTTGAATGCAAACACTGACATAGTAGCATTCCATTTTAATTTGGTTATGAGACAAGAACCAAGAAAAATAAAAGATAAGAACTTGTTATAGGAATGATGCTAAGAAAGCTAGTCATGTATGAGACCAAGACATGGTTGGATATGGAAAGGTAAGGTTATAGAAAGGTTATGTTCCACACAAATACCTAATGAAATTCCTACCTTTAAATAAAACTTGGACTGCAACCTTTTTGCTAACACTAATAAACACTACAAAATTGTATTCTTGGTGTAGTGTTCGGGTCGAAAAGGAAGACATCCAAGTAATTGTGAAGACAATGGGAAGTGTGTGGAGATGTGTCAAGACATTGGCCATATTTCCAATTTATGGATGGTGAGATACATGACTTAGATAAAGATCATTCTGAAAATCAATGCAAAGGCGCATTGAATAAATAGGCATTGACAATTACACTCATGCCTAGTAAGTGGCATAGTTGCGCTCACACATGATGAAATTGTATACTTAAATGCATTTTTCTAAATGCATTTTGTGAGTGCATGTATATATGTTTTTGCATGGAAATAATTGTAGTAATGGCTGAAATTTTGCTAACTCATGAAGTTGATAACATTTCAGGAACTTTTAAACATTACAACAGAAAAGTTGCAAGTCAGGTAGTCACAGGAATAGTGACTACATAAAATTTCGTGTTTAGAAAATTGAAGAAATGAACTTACTGTTATTAATTATGAACATGCATATGCATAGAATTATGAGTCATTCTATTTGGTTAAATTTTTTGGTAATTATGATTGAATTGCTAGGTGCAGGTAATTCTAAGATAATCGCATAAGGTGTTATACATGTTGAATTATGATGTACAGAAAATACTGACAATATGTTGGTTGTATGCAATATATAATCATTGCAGGAAAAATGGTATTTAACATGGTGCTTGATGAAATCCATATGGAAAAGTACATTCTATTATTCCAATAACGATGAAAAATTATGAAATAGAATTTCATATTTTGGGAAAAGTCGAATTTCTTATGAAATTAATTTGATTTCTAAAATGGAATTTTTATAATGCCCTCTCATGATAATTGCATGTGTATGATGCAGATGAGATGATAATGATTAAGGTTGGAACTCTTGGAGCCACGATGCTCTTAGACTTCCTATCTGGCCTGTGTTGGAGCCCTGGAAGGGAAGTTGAGCAATCGATGAATTGTTGGACAGTGAAGGTGCATACTACCGTGGGTTGTACAGGCATGTGGGAAAGAGAGACCGTTGGTTGGAGTGTTGTTGAGGTTTGGTACCTTGGCCTAGACTATGTTGATATTGATTTTGGGTCATGGTTATCTTAGGAAGCCATTGCCCTGATGGATTCATAGCCCATGCTCGGGGCTGGTACGTTGTTGAGAGTTTATCATCAGTGAGATATAAGGTTGGGTGGAATGTTGTGGATCTATAGCCAGTTTTTGCTTAAACGAAGTTTAGTTGAAGCATGTAATAAGGAACAATGAGCTGAGTTATTTCCTGAAGCAACTCTATGGAATAGAGCAATTGACTTCCAGTTGCAATATGAGTATGAGAATTGGTGCCAAAACGTAAAGCACCAGATGGATAACAACATTCAAATAGCTAAAGCTTGGACATTTTAAAGAATTTGAATGGTACATGGTATATACTGCACTGAGGACATTGCATAAATAAGGGGAGGGGATTGTAATATCCCCAGGTCGAACCCAAACTGTAAATGTAATAATGCACTTAAGATGGTGGGTTGTTTGATATCATTTTTGTATGCACCTTTCATGGCATAGTGCACGCATGTACTGCACAGTAAAATGATGAAGTGTGCACATTCCAGGATACCGCGCACCATCTTAAGTGCGTGCGATATTGAGGCCAGCGAGATTTTGTGTATATGCTATGTTTTATAGATCAGTGAGCCAGTTTTGTGATGATTAGGTCAGAGAGCCTAGATGTTAAAGGCCAGTGCACTTATTTTTGTATATGTCTCATCATTAATATAAAATGCATCGCTGCGTGCAGACCGACCACGATAAAAGAGTATGGGGGACTAGAATCTACTAGTTATGGAAAGGGTGGGGGCTAAAAGTTAAGGAAAAGGGCTAAGTTAGATAGCTTAAGCCAAAAAGGAATATTATATCAATATTTATTAAAGTATAAAGTATGGATAATTATTTTATCCTAAGTTCCAAAGTTGGGGACAAGTGGACCAAAGTAGCTCCCAACATGACAAGTGTCAAGTTGGGGACATGCATACATATTGTTGGGACTTAGTTCATTTTCCATCATTCTTTCCATCCATTAGGCCATTTTCCAGGATCTTTCACTCATGTAATCAATTATCCTCCATACTTTATGTCATTATATCGAAACCTATACCCATAGCCATACTTCTTTGTGTAGCTAGTAGCTTGGGAGCAGGACTGAAGAAGCGGGTTTTCAGGCCCGTGCGATATTGAAGAGGTGGGTTGTCAGGCCTGTGAGGAATTTCTCTCTAGGTGAGATAATTGTTGGGAATTGATTTCTTGAGGGTGCTAAACTATAGCTGCAAGGCTCTGAGACTTCCTGTTTGACCTATTGTTGAAGCCCTGGAAGGGAAGTGGGGTAGCCGAAGGACTGTTGAGCAGAGAAGAGGCACACTTCCTGGGATGGGATAGGCATGTGGGGAATGAGGGACTGTAGGCTATTAGTTTGAGTTGGCACCTGTCACAGAGTCTTTCCTGTTGTCTATGAGCCATTAGCCTGGTTAGGGATCCCTTTACCCGGGTGGAGTTTAGTCCCATCTCAGGGGTGACCCACTGCTGAGAGTGATGAGCAGTGTGGTCTAAGGCTAGGAGGTTCACGGAAGGTCTTCTCACAGTTGGTGATATTCTTACCAAGATAAGTGTCAACGGTGTGATAAATTTACATGCTGCATTGTTATTTACGTGTTTATTTTATGGGTTTATCATGTGTATGGTTATAAATGTGTTTATATGTATGGGTATTTCCTACATATGCTGTATGTATATTTTTACTATCATTTCTGTATGAATCTGTGTATTTACATAATGTATTTGTTTGTTTATGTTATATATATATGTTTCCGCAAGAGCTCTGTGTGTATATATTTTAATTGCATGCATTTCAAAAAATTCATGTGGCATAGCTTAGTTGGATGTTGGGTATGTTATAGTATGTTTTGCAGAGAGAATGAAAGTGTTCTCTCATGTATCGTGGCCCGACCTGGGTGGTTGGGGACATTACAACATTACTATGAAAATAAAATGCAAATATTCTTCGAGCTTACGCTTGGAAGCGTGATTATGGAATAGTATGATTTTGAAGCTAGTCATAGCTATATAGATCCTAATCTAGTTGAAAGATTTAAATTGAATAAATGTAAGCATGAGAAGTATTGGTTGGTTTAGCTAGCCACAAGAACCAATAGAAGAATCAATGAGTTGGTTAAGGATTTTGAAGGGAACATGAATGGAGTTAGCAATAAGGACAATTTGAACATCATACCTCTTGGTTCATATGATTTCCTTATTGGTATGGATTGATTGGATAAGAATCATGTTGTCTTAGATTGATACAATAAGGATTTCACATGCCTTGATGAGGAAGGGAATTAAAGGACACTTCAAAGTTTTCCAAGGTCTATATTTGTCCGAGAGATTTAGCATTGCAGTTGAAAATAAGTTTTAGAAAATGATGTCAAATATATGCAACGTATATGGAAGAGCCAACCAAGGATAAAGTGCAAACCTTGAAGACTATTCAGTTTTAAAAGAATATGAAGGCATTTTTAGGAAATTTATGGATTGCCACCAAAGAGAGACATTGACTTCTCTATTGACTTAATTCTTGGAGCTACCCCAATGTCCAAGAATCCCTATAAAATGAGCACACTAGAGATAAAATATTTGCATATGCAACTAGAAGAGTTGTTGAAAAGGGGTACATATGCCTAAGTGTTTCACCTTGGGGTCCCCTAGTGTTTTTTTTGAAGAAAAGGGATGGAACTATGAGGTTGTGTATTGACTTTAGATAGATGATGTAACACCTTGTTTTCCCCCATAATTATAATTATGATAAGACTTCATATAATGTGATTATGAACAATGTAATTATGTTATTGATTAATAGAAAACACCTAAAATACGACTTAGAGGGAAAATCCTAGAGTACTAGACGTGCTATAAAAGGTGGGACTTGATGAAGTGGATTGGTGTGGTGGAGATGAGATGTTTCAGTGAAGAAAATAGAAATATTTCTTACCAAGCCAACATATACTTGCAAGATATAAATACACACCTTATAGTGTACTTGAAACAACATGAAGCCATGTGACCATCTATGGAAAAAACAAGATTGGTGGTTGAAGTAGTTATAACTGTTGATGGATTGGGTTTATTGAAGAGGAAAAGGTCAATTTAAAACTTGATAGAAGGACACCTTATATTTCCCCTTCAAAATTTGGATCACCAACTAGAGGTCATATCTGATAGTGGTTATGAGGATCCCAAGGAACTATGTGGAAGAAGCTACCAAAGGTGGAAAACATCATTAGATGCGTGGATGCAAAGACAGATAGGAAGTGTTGGTCACTATAATTGCTTAATTAATTTTAAACAACCAAGTGAAACATAAATTATCAACCCAGGGAATTCTTTTGTTTCAAAGATAACCATACATAGTATATGCTCAATTCCAAAAGCAACTTAGTGTTGTAGTAAAGAAATTTATACTAATTATTCTTGCTTGAATGAACTGAAGCTCTGAATTAAATCACAGGAAAGTAACTTCCCTATTGCAATTCCTTAAAGATCAATCTAAGAATCCTGGATTACATTAAAATAATACTTGCAACGGGAAAGAACAACTATTCTACAATCATAGAACAAGACCCTTACTCTCAAACGGAGACTTTAGCATTAACACTCTTTTCATGAAAACAATAATGCAGAAAACAATTAACTCTATCTAACAGAAAACAAAGCACTTAGTTCCTTTCTGTCTAAGCAGGAGCCTTAAGCCTTACTTCTGTTTTTAGCACACTTGTGAGGTTTAAGGTCTACAGAGAATAGGGCAGTCTGATTCCTTTCTTTCTGAGCAGGGATCTCTAAACCGGTTTCTGGCTAACACCAAGGAAAGCCTACAGAGAACAGGATGTTTTGGTTCTTTCCTTTTTGAGTAGGAACCCTTAATCCAATCCCTGGCTAACACACTTGCAAAGGCAAAGGAAATCTACAGAAGACCAGGTGTTGTAGTTCCTTTCTGTCTGAGCAGGAACCCTTTAACCAAATCTCTGGCTAGCACACTTGCAGAGGCAAAGGAAATCTACAGAAGACAAGGTGTTGTAGTCCCTTTCTGTCTGAGCAGGAACACTTTAACCAAATCTCTGGCTAGCACACATGCAACAATGAATGAATTCTACAGAGGGTATGATGTTCAGATCCCTTTCTGTCTGAGTAGGGACCTTTAACCAATTCTCTGCTAGCTTCACAAAATCATCACACAAGATTGCTGATAAAAAGAATTACAAATTCCATTCAATAACTAAGACAGAGTCAGTAGTGTTTCAACAAAGCGGAATTCATTAAAATAGTGTTTCAGCAAACGATAGTTAAACAAAACGTAATCAAAAATTATACTAACACACTTCTATCTAATGGGTGAATCTTGTGAAGAAGGTGGTCCCTCCCTTATCACAAGATTCCCCTGAATGAAAAGCTAGAGAAGGATACTCAAAGTAGTTTTATATTCATCTGTCGAAATATCACATTACAAATTGAAAGAATAGAATACGTCCCACTTCTCTGGAGTTGCTTCAATGTATCAAAACTTGGATATCTCGAATGGTGATTTCCCCTGAATTTAAAGAGGAAATCCCTTCGATACAATCATTGCAAAGCATATCTTAATCCTATCCTAAATCGGATCTTCTTTCTAAATCAGCATAGGATGTCCTATTCTTACGCAACCGATTGGTGTTACAGGAGATGAACGAGGTATTGTTGTTACGGCTGGTGTAACAGCTCCTTTTCATCGCTGCTGCTGATGTTTCAGCATCGCAATTCACGGGTTGTTTCAACCACGTGAATTGCGCTCTTGACCGCTAACTGTAATGGCTTGTGTTTCAGCATCGTTGGTTCTGGCGATCTCCTCTGTGTTTCAGCATCTACAATTCTGAACTGTGTGATAGCTTCGTGTTTCAGCGTCTGCATCCTCGAACTGTGTAGCAGCTCCGTGTTGCGACCTCGGACTGTGTAGCAGCTCCGTGTTTCAGCATCAGTTCAGCAACAACGATCTTGGACAGTTCTGTGTTTCAGCACAGGCCTCAAATGCTAATCTGCAGTTATGGACACTTATGCACTTCTAATCAATAGTTCAGTACAAAAGTAATGTAAAATATTATGCAAAACAGATTAAGCGTATAGTAATGAGAAAGGACATTGCATACCTTGGAATGATCATATGAAGTGATATTATGAGTCTAAATACAAGTGATAAAGGGTATAATAATGGCAAAAAGTATGGGCAAAAAGGTACAATATGTGGTCCTAACATCCCCCCCAGCTCAAGGTGTTGCATGTCCTCAGGCAACTCACTCTGAATCAGAGTCTTGATACTGGCTTTGATTGTGTAAATTACTTAAGCAGTAGCTCCGAGCGGTGTTATCTGTTGGCATTTTGAACCCTTGGACCTGTTGCAGTCTCTGCCATGCTGCTGTCTCGGCCTTTTGAGACAATTTATAACTGACTTGATATGTTTCTATTGGCAGCCAGAGGAGGGGAAAGTAAAATTTGTACCCTATCCAGTTTTCAGCACAATGTCTAACACACTGGATGTAGCTGGGTACCCTTGAAATTGCTGCTTCTAAGTT
>ML786767.1:277641-310283 GCA_009831015.1 Picea engelmannii | reverse complement strand
ACTCATTTGATTGAAAGCAGAGTAATTATTCCAACGATTAGTAAATGGCATGTTAGGGTTCATACCTTGACCTCGCGGTTGCCATTGTCTCCTTTGAGTCATTAGGTAGACAGCTTCAACTTCTTCATCCGTTGGTTGCAATGATGCTTTAATCCCTGGTAAAGATGGACAATTTTGGGTATCATGATCTTTGTCACAAATAGTGCAGATAGGTTTCCTGTCCAGTGGACATTCTCTTTTTGGGTGTTTATCTCCGCATTGAGGACAAGGCTGCTTCTACTTCTGCTTGCTTTTTCTTGATCTACAGGGTATCCATTTGTGAGGCAAAAGAGCTCATCATTTCGGTTTTAAAATCTTCAAGTAGATTACTTATCTTTGCTCTTGTTGCTCCTCCACTGGCTGATTTCTGGACTCTCGAAAATGTAGTGTCCCTGCTGTTCAATCTGTTTCTTGCAGCTCCCCTTGAACATCTTTTGCATAAATTAACAATTTCATCATATGATTCCTTGGATATGTCCCCTTTTTCAAGCATGTTCAGCATATCCAGAGAGTCATCCCTTACCCCTTTTAACAAAATAGTTTTGAGGATATCCTTACTTACATTGGGATGAATGGATCTTTGCAGATTGTATTGAAGCCTCTCTACAAAGTCTTCTAGATTCTCGTCTTCTTTCTGCATCATTTTAAATAGCTCCTCCCTCTTTTCTCTCGTTCTGCAGTAGTCCTGGTACTTGTTCAGAAATTTCTTCTTCATTTGGTCCCAAGTTATGATTACATGGCCTCCAAGGCTCATAAACCATCTCAGTGCATTCCCTTTTAGAGTTGCTAGAAATAACTTCAGTTTCTGAGCATTAGAAACATAATCATAACTTCTACATAGTATATCGAATTCAAACAGAAATTCATCAGGATCCTATGAAGATAACCCATGAAAATTTGGCAATGTTGAGAGTGGGATGTTTTTCATGGGGGCTGCTCCTATAGGGAGATTACCAATGGGAAATCCTAATGTAGAAAAAGAATTTTCATCTTTTACCTCACCTTCAGGATCTACCCGTTCTTCGTGATTCAAATACTCATCCATGTTTTCCTCTGTCTGTTCTCCTGCTGCACTCGCTCTATCCTCAATGTATCCTCCTGGCTTCTGGACTGTCTCCGGACTCCAAACTTTTTTTCCTATTCCAAAAAATGCTCGAAATGAGGGCTGGGAATTTTGTTTTTGAAGGTTTGGTCGTTGGGCAGTAGATTCAGACTTGGATGTAATATCGTCAATGAAAGTCTTTCTTCCTCCTTTTCCTTTTCCCTTGCCACCTGTGAGGTTAGTATCTTTGGGGTCTTTGGGGTCTTTCATGCATTCTTTTTATCTAAAAAAAGAAAAAGAAATCACAAGTGATTTTGAAATCTATAGCTATCTTCCCCGGCAATGGCGCCAAAATGTTGGTCACTATAATTGCTTAATTAATTTTAAACAACCAAGTGAAACATAAATTATCAACCCGGGGAAGTCTTTTGTTTCAAAGATAACCACACAAAATATATGCTCAATTCCAAAAGCAACTTAGTGTTGTAGTAAAGAAATTTATACTAATTATTCTTGCTTGAATGAACTGAAGCTCTGAATTAAATCACAGGAAAGTAACTTCCCTATTGCAATTCCTTAAAGATCAATCTAAGAATCCCGGATTACATTAAAATAATACTTGCAATGGGAAAGAACAACTATTCTGCAATCAGAGAACAAGACCCTTACTCTCAAACAAAGACTTCAACATTAACACTCTTTTCATGAAAACAATAATGCAGAAAACAATTAACTCTATCTAACAAAAAACAAATCACTTAGTTCCTTTCTGTCTAAGCAGGATCCTTGAGCCTTACTTATTTTTTTAGCACACTTGTGAGGTTTAAGGTCTACAGAGAAAAGGGCAGTCTGATTCCTTTCTTTCTGAGCAGAGATCTCTAACCCGGTTTCTGGCTAACACCAAGGAAAGCCTACAGAGAACAGGATGTTTTGGTTCTTTCCTTTCTGAGTAGGAACCCTTAATCCAATCCCTGGCTAACACACTTGCAAAGGAAAAGGAAATCTACAGAAGACCAGGTGTTGTAGTTTCTTTCTGTCTGAGCAGGAACCCTTTAACCAAATCTATGGCTAGCACACTTGCAGAGGCAAAGGAAATCTACAAAAGACAAGGTGTTGTAGTCCCTTTCTGTCTGAGCAAGAACACTTTAACCAAATCTCTGGCTAGCACACTTGCAGAGGCAAAGGAAATCTACAGAAGACAAGGTGTTGTAGTTCCTTTCTGTCTGAGCAGGAACACTTTAACCAAATCTCTGGCTAGCAGACATGCAACAGTGAATGAATTCTACAGAGGGTATGATGTTCTGATCCATTTCTGTCTGAGTAGGGACCTTTAACCAATTCTCTGCTAGCTTCACAAAATCATCACACAAGATTGCTGATAAAAAGAATTACAAATTCCATTCAATAACTAAGACAGAGTCAGTAGTGTTTCAGCAAAGCAGAATTCATTAAAACAGTGTTTCAGCAAACGACAGTTAAACAAAACGTAATCAGAAATTATACTAACACACTTCTATCTAATGGGTGAATCTTGTGAATAAGGTGGGCCCTCCCTTCTCACAAGATTCCCCTGAACGAAAAGCTAGAGAAGGATACTCAAAGCAGTTTTATATTCATCTGTCGAAATATCACATTACAAATTGAAAGAATAGAATACATCCCGCTTCTCTGGAGTTGCTTCAATGTATCAAAACTTGGATATCTCGAATGGTGATTTCCCCTGAATTTAAAGAGGAAATCCCTTCGATACAATCATTGCAAAGCATATATGAATCCTATCCTAAATCAGATCTTCTTTCTAAATCAGCATAGGATGTCCTATTCTTACACAACCGATTGTTGTTACAGGAGCTGAATGAGGTATTGCTGTTACGGCTGGTGTAACAGCTCCTTTTCATCGTTGTTGATTCTGTTTCAACATCGCAATTCACGGGCTGTTTCAGCCACGTGAATTGCGCTCTTGACCGCTAACTGTAACGGCTTGTGTTTCAGCATCGTTGGTTCTGGCGGTCTCCTCTGTGTTTCAACATCTACAATTCTGAACTGTGTGACAACTTCGTGTTTCAGCGTCTGCATCCTCGAACTGTGTAGCAGCTCCGTGTTGCGACCTCGGACTGTGTAGCAGCTCCGTGTTTTAGCATCAGTTCAACAACAACGATCTTGGACAGTTCTGTGTTTCAGCACATGCCTCAAATGCTAATCTGCAGTTATGGACACTTATGCACTTCTAATCAATAGTTCAGTACAAAAGTAATGTAAAATATTATGCAAAACAGATTAAGCGTATAGTAATGAGAAAGTACATTGCATACCTTGGAATGATCAGATGAAGTGATATTATGAGTCTAAATACAAGTGATGAAGGGTATAATAATGGAAAAAAGTATGGGCAAAAAGGTACAATATGTGGTCCTAACAGGAAGAAGGAAGGGAAGTGGAGAGTTTGCAGCTAGAGGGAGTAAGAAGAAACACAATCAAGAAATTATAGGAGCAAGTGGAGTTGTGAATGATTTTTCACAAGGAACCACAAAGAACATGACAATTTGCAGACTCATGTGCTTGCTATGAGAAACAAATTTGTTGGGAAGTTTTATTGAAGAAAATAGGAAGCTTTCCCAAGAGAATAATGGTCACTCTGGAATAGAGAAGACCCATATCCAAACTAGAGAAATAGAGAGTCACGACTTGGAGCTTATTGGAAAGAAACTGCCACTGGTAAGGGGAGGTCATTGAAGAACTATATAATAGATAAGATACTCCCTTGTGTAGAGGAAATATAGTTGGGGAGGTTCCTGATAAAATAGTGGAGGCTCTGAGCTCATTGGGAAGAGGGAAACCTTTGTTGTTTCCAGTGGAGTGAAGGAGAGTAACCTTCCTGAACCATTTAGTTTGGTAGTCAATTGAATCAATCCCCTTGTGATATCATGAATTGACATAGGGGTGGTATGTTGTAGGAAGGCACCCTGCGGCATAGCCTAAGGTTGGGAGGAAAGGATTCTTCTCATTCATTTGGTTGGTGGAGATATTCCACTGAACAAATAAATAATTAACTTGGCATGTTGATGTATGCCTAATTATGTTAATGTATGATTTCCTAATTTAAATAATAAATGTAAATGCATAAAGGGAATGGTTGAATTCCTAAGTAAAATGGAGTGTGTATATTTGTTTCCACAATTAATATGATATACCTATGTGACCAAACAACCTATGCAAGAGTGGGGTGTATTATGATGATTTCTTCAAGTCGTTTAAATGGAAAGCTTGGAGGACATAATATTTCACTGGGCATGAAATGCCAATAATGGGTGTAATCTTGAAGGGACTGCAAGTTTTCAAGTGGAAATCTTGCAAGATATGAATAAAATATTCACCCAAATTTGACAGGAGTATCCTGAATCCAAGGAGAGTTTTATGAGTAGTTAGGGAGCCTTAAGCCATGTGAAAACCTCCTTCCTTTAAATGGAAAGCTTATAGGATATGCAAATCTTCATCCAAGGCCATGATGAAATTTCCTTATCTAGTTTCAGAGTGAGGACGAGAGCTAAGGAGGTCCATTATAAAATTAGTGATGGCCTAGGAGAAACTATGAAATGGTTAAGTCCCAAATTGAGCTGTTAACTGAGAGAAAAAGAGTGTTTGAATTGAGGTGGATCACAACCATTGATCTGACATGAAGAGCATATATAAACCATTGGTCAGAGTACATGGTAGTCAGAGTGATCGGGTATGAGGTTGTATGGGAACATGATGGAAGGAAATCTAATTCAATGGTAGTCATTGATTTATCAAAGGATTAGACGGTGAGATTGTAACCATTGATGTCAAATATGGGCCTGTCAGAAAGAGGGATATCAGAGGTCTAGATGGAGGGATTGAGAGAGGAGTCTGAAAACCTAAGAGTTCGAGGATTGTTGATCTATCAGGAGGTGTCCTACAAGATCTCAACCATCATATATTGTGTAGTGAAATCCATGGGGTTGGAGGTAAAACCCTATCTATTGAGCATATATTACCTTTGATTGAACCTTGACCATTAGATGAGGAAAATGAGGATCACTGGAGTAAACTGATCAGAGTGGTTCGTGGTATCGGGGTAGACACACTTCGATGGGAGGGACTCTAAGAGTGAAGGATGACTATTGATCAGAGAAGGGAGACATTTATACCTCATCCATAGGATCATTGTGAGTTCCACATGAATACATGACAAGTAAATGAGGAGATGGTTGATGACTGTCGCACGTGTTGTAGGACCTAAGAAATATGGATTTTTAGTCATTGAGTTTGAGAGCCATTGGATCACAAAAGGAGAGGCCCATCAGAGCAGAATCATAGGTCTGTAATTTGATATTTTGATGAGAGAGGGTGTGATTTGATCTAGATCATTGATCTAGGGATATGAAGTAGTTCTAATAATTTGATTAAATTATCACTTAATCAAATTATTCTAGAACAAATGACCAGCTTAAGTCAGATTAAATTGTAACTGTCAGATGCGCAATCGCAAATCTATGACATGCATTGATTGCAGAGATTGAAAGGAGAATTAAACATCACTCTTGTTCCAATCCCGCAATTAGTCAGGACCATTCGATCTTATAGCTTCGAATATCAATGATTGTGGTTGACTCTCCAATAGCACACATCTTCCCATTGCAGAGTTGGGTGACGAGTTAAAAAACTCGTAGATTGTGGTTGCGTAATCATTCTTGATCATGGATCTGCTTCAAGAATCTTCACAACTGTTGGGTCACTTTTGAGTGGAAGGACAATATAAGCGATAAAAACGATTGAGAATTTGATTATGCAAGTTCCCTTCAACTGTTGGATCAAACCCGATTCCCATCAGCTGTCAGATCGTGTTAAAGTGGAAGGACAAGATAAGCTAGAAGAGAAACACCATAGACATATTGAGCCATCGATCTGATACCCTAATCAACGAACAACATTCTCTTCGGGTCTAAACTTATGAGGAGGTTACGCTCTGGAAAGTTGAGATTTGAAATCCCTGAAATGAGAATCTTCGTCAGTCGTTGGATCATTCTGAGTGGAAGGACAAGATAAGCTAGTAGAGAAGCATCGTAAATAGATCGATCCGTTGATCCAAGATCTAGATTGAATGAACATATTTCACTTCGGGTATAAAGATTCGAGGAGTTTACGCTCCAGAAAGTTTGAGATTTGGAATACCCGAAGCCTGGAAATACGAAATGAATAAGGACCGTCAGATTTGGAGGACATATGCAGATCTTTGGATCAGAGTTGTTGGTTAGAAGACCACATCAGCAAGGCCACTCAGTAGATCATGTCAGCATGAACAAGTCAACAAGATTACGTCAGCAAGGACACGTGGCGCAATCAGACAATGACAAGTGTCAAGTTGATTCAACATTTCAGGTACGTGAAAATAAAAAATCTGAGTGACACATGGTAACTACTAGGATCATGACACGTCATCAAGTGATGTAAGTAAGTGACATCACTTCGGAGGAAAGAAAGGGTTTGAGACTCGAAATCTCCGAAGTCCGGAGACCTGAAGGAGATATCAACTATTGATCTGGTGTTAGGTGTATTCTCGACTATCGATCTACTATAGTGGAAAGATAGTGTAAGCTAAAATGTTAACCGACAATAAGCGATCTCCACCATATTATGACTTACGAAAGCAAGTGATCACTCCAGAGGAAAGGTGTTGAGATCTAAAATCTCCGAAGTCCGAAGACCCAGAGTAAATGGTGGCCATACATATCAACGCTTAATTAATTCTGGGCCGTCAGATTAAGCATTGTATAGAATAAAATCTAACGATTGATACATTTTCGTGAAATAGACGCTAACCGTCCGATTTGTTCGTAAAATCTGATTTAGAAGTTTTGAAAAGTTGAAAACCTGAAGTTTCGAAGTGCGATGTTCCGTCAGTTGTCCATCACGTTAGAAGAGTGAATCGTGACCGTTGATTTGATGAGCACTCAAGCACTCGCTTGGCCTAGCATTTGGTCACCGCTGATGGTCATATGACATAAGATTTTTAAAAGGAAATTATGATATGTCACTATAATTGGTAAGCCCGTGGTTCTGTAATGCTCGGTCATATGTGATGGTTTGAAGGAAGTGCCTCCACGGAATTTGGTTTCTGTGAAAATAACTGAGATTCAGGATCGAGTTTAAAGGATAAAAAATGATCCATACCTGTGATCAATTTATGAAAAACCTTCACGATAAAGATGTTAAAACTATGATTATGGTTAAGTTAAACAAAGAGGTGTGATGCTCCAAATAAAGGGACACTATGTATAACACTCACACTGTTTTGAAGAATACATAAACAAGAAAGAGAGGTGAGAAGAATGTGTCTCTGTAGTCCAGATCAGAATATCAAAAGCTGAAGTAAATTCCAGAAAGAAAAGCTGAAGATACTTATGTATTAAGGGTGGTTTCGTGGTGCAAGGGTAGGTTGGTGCCTGCAGAGGGAGTTGGTGCTTCCTTGTCAATTGTAGATGACTAAACAGGGGGTCGTAGCCTTCTACCAGTTGGTGCTAGTGAACCAGGGTGTGGGTGCATCCTGATCAATTGGTGTTGATAAAAAAAGGAAGTACATCTTCCTTCTATGTAACATGTAAAACAAATTTTTTAGTTAATAGAAAAGAGTTTGTGGTTTTCCCAATTGGGTTCCACGATAAAATACTGTGTTAAAATTCTCTGTGCATTAATAAATGAAAAATTGATATAATTGTTGTGTCACTGATTCACCCCCCCCTCTCCGTGACAGGATCTGATCCTTCAATTTGTATCAAAGGGGGTTCCTTCATCACAGTCTAACAAACTTGAAGGTAGATCCTGAAGATGAATCAACAAGAAGGAATGTCCAACAACAAATCACCATTGTTCAATGGAGGAGGCTATGCCCTGTGGAAAATAAGAATGAAAAGCTTCCAGTTGGCTCTTGGTTTTGATATCTAGCAATATGTTGTAGATGGTTACACTGCACCAACTACTCCACTCAAAGACACTGCAAGAAATAAAATATGTAATGACAACTCAAGAGCAGTTAATGGAATTCTAGCAGGGTTGACTAATTCTATATGTGTGAAGGTTATGCATTGAAAATCATCCAAAGAAATATGGGACAATTTGGAGGCTGTATATGAAGGAGATGACAAAGTCAAAGAATCCAAACTACAGACCTATAGATCTCAGTTTGAAAATTTGAAAATGAAAGAAGAAGAAAATATTGTTGAGTACTTTCATAGAGTACATGAAGTGGTTAACTCAATTAGAGTAGCAAGAGAAAAGATTATAGATAAACCCATTATGAAAAAAAAAAAAATATCATTACCTATGAGATATGATGCAAAGATTTCTTCAATTGAAGATGGATCTAATCTAGACACACTCACAGTTGATCAGCTCCATAGAATTTTTACAGCATATGAAATGAGAACAGGAAATGATAAATCAACAAAAGATGAAACAGTTTTAAAAGAATCTAACACAAAGATAAATTGGAAGAAAAAACTTCAATCCTTCCATCATGAAGAATCTGATGTGGAAGAAGCCAATTTCATTAGAAAACTTCCTTTGAAATGTTTTAACTGTGCAAAGTTGTTCATTTTGCATCCAAGTGTCCTTATCCCAAGGAGGACCCTAAAGATGAAGAAAATAAAACCAAACAATACAAGAAGAAGGAAAAACCCAACTACAAGAAAAGGTTTTACAAAGGGAAAAAAAAATTCTACACAAAAGAGGAAACAACAACTCTTCAGAGTCTAGTGACAACAATGAATCTAATGATGATGAAGTCATTTTCTTAGGTATTAAAGAATCTAATGAGATAGACAAAATTAAACATGAGAAGGAGTTAGAATATGAAGCACAAGTTAATATGGAGGAAGAACTTCTCAGTGCCTTGGATGAATTAAGAAAATACAAAACTAGATATAGACATTTGAAAAGTTTTGTAGTTGAACAAAAGGAAAAACATGAACAAGAAGAAAAGGAGATGGAAAAACTCATGAGAAATCTGAAAAAACAAATCTTAGAAGCAAATAAAATCGAAGAAAGTCTGGAAAAGTCTCTTAAGGAAAAAAAAATAACTTGTGAAAGAATGGAGGCATAAATAGTTCATCTAAAAAGGGAACTGGATGCAAAAATCATTCAAACAAAATATGAAAATAGCTCTAAAATATTAGATAAGATTATTACCATGCAAAGGGATTCAGCTAATAAAAATGGAATAGGTTATTCTCAAAAGGAAAGCCATGTTAACTCAAAATCTTATGCAGATACTCTCCTCAATACTTTCAAGAAGAAAAATGAAGAGAAGATAAGTAATGATTATGACTCCAGAAGATTACTTCCACCCATCAGGAAAGAATTCAAGACAATACCAAAGATTTTTTTATCAAAATAGGTATCCTCGCATTTTCCTTGGTTATTGCTTTGCATGCTCTAATTTCGGACACAAGCCCATAAATTGTAGAGCATATATAAAGAAAAATTTGAAGGTTAAGAACTATATCCTTAAGGATAAACAAGAAGCAAATCGAGTTAAAAGCAGAAACTATAACTCCTTTGCACCTCTACAAGAAGGGGATTTACAATGCTTCAGATTTCATAACCATGGATATAAGACCATTAATTGTAGATTAATGGAAGTCTCAGAACAACCAAAGTTCATTAGAGAGCAAAAGAAACTTTGGAGAGAAAAAAAATCAAAAAAGGAATGTCTTATTTCCCTAAAATCTCAAGATAAAAAGGATCTCTGGTATGTTGACAGTGGGTGCTCAAAACATATGACATGTAACAAGGACAAGTTTTTAGAATTAAAGAAACAAAAAGGTAAAGTTACATTTTGTGATAATGTGTCAAGTAACATACTTGGGAAAGGCACTGTGAGCTGGGGAAAAGACAAAGGCAGAAATGTGCTACTTGTCGAAAAAATAAAGCATAGTTTATTAAGTGTTAGTCAAACCTGTGATCAGGTTCAACTACTTCTGCATATTTGATTCCCAAAAATGTGATATTAGGAGAGAAGACATAGGAAAATTAGTTGGTACTGCTCCTAGAACTCCTGAAAATGTATACATACTAGATGCAAAATTGAATGAGGAGTGTCATATAAATTCAGTAGATGAAAGTTGGCTATGGCATAGAAGGTTGGGGCATATTAACTTTGACAATATTGTGAAATTCAACAACCTTGGTGCAGTAAGAAAATTGCCAAAGATCATAAAACCCTCAAATGATATGTGTAGACACTGTCAACTAGAGAAGCAAACTAGAATAAGGTTCAAGGCAAAAGAATACACAACCTCTAAACCTTTAGATATTGTTCACACTGACCTATGTGGACCTACGAGAACCAAGAGTTGTTAAGGAGATTCTTACTTTATATTGTTCATTGATGACTTTACTAGAATGAGTTGGATATGTTTTCTCAAAGAAAAATCAAAAGCACTCAACAAATTCAAAGCCTTTAAAACCCTTGTTGAAAATGAAAAGGAGACAAAAATGAAATGTCTTAGATCAGACAATAGTGGTGAATTGACCTCAAAAGAGTTTGATATCTTCTAAGAAATCCATGGAATACAAAGACAATTATCTGCTACCAGAACACCTTAGCAAAACAGGATTACTGAGAGAAAGAATAGAACAGTTCAGGAGGCTGCAAGGACTGTGCTCAATGAAGAAAAAATGTCAAATGGATATTGGAGGGAAGTTGTAAGCACAACAATATACATATTGAACAGAGGTAAGATCAGGGTTGATAGTGATAAGACCCCTTATGAACTATGGTTTGGAAGAGCTCCATCAGTAAAATACTTCAAGGTCTTTGAAAGTAAATGCTACATCAAAAGACTAGATGAGAGTCTTGGAAAATTTGATTCCAGATCTGATGAAGGTATTTTTCTTGGATATGCTTCAAACAAGAAAGCATACATATGCTACAATATTAGATCACATAAGATTGTTGAGAGTGAAGATGTCAAGGTGGATAGGGATCAAAAATCAAGAAACCATACCTAAAAATGAAGATGAATATGATGATGATACATTCGACACACAACTAGAAGAAGTAGAAGAGAATGAAAAAGAAAGGGAAGAATATTATATGGATGCTAGTGAAAGTGAAGAAGATAGTCAATATGGAGAGATAAGAGAAGAATTCCCAAGAAGATATACAAAGACACTATCAAGAATTACTCAAAATAATCATCCCTAAGAACTGATTATTGGAGATATGAATGATGGAGTGCACACAAGAAGACAACTACTGTATCAAACAAAAATATCATTGTTGTCACATGTTGAGCCTACCTCAATCGAAGAGGCATGTAAATATGATAATTGGATCAAAGCTATGAATGAAGAATTGGACCAAATTGAAAAAAATCAAACTTGGGAATTAGTTCCAAGACCAAAAAATAAAAATGTCATTGGAACTAAATGGGTATATAAAAATAAAATGAATGAAGATGGGCAAGTAATCAGGAACAAAGCCAGATTAGTATGTAAATGGTATGCTCAAGTTGAAGGAGTAGACTATGAAGAAACATTTTCACCTATGGCCAGATTAGAGGCAATTAAGATGTTCTTAGCTTTATGTAGCTACAAAAAATTTAAAGTGTACCAAATGGATGTCAATTTAGCATTTCTCAATGGAAATTTAGAAGAGGAAGTCTATATTGAGAAACCAGAAGGGTTCCAATTAACCAACAAAGGAGACTATGTCTGCAAACTAAATAAAGCACTCTATGGGCTAAAACAAGCACCTAGAGCATGGTATGCAAGTCTAGACTCTTATTTACAAAAACAAGGCCTCAAAAGGGGATCAACAGACAACAATATTTATTGAAAAATTGATGGTAATAGCATGATCATTGTGGAAGTGTATATTGATGATATTATATTTGGTAGTGATGATGAAAAAATGATCAAGGACTTTGCTAATATGATGCAACACGAATTTGAAATGTCTTTTCTTGGTGAACTGAATTTCTTCCTTGGATTACAAATAATACAGTACAAAAGAGGAGTCTTTATCCATTGGTCTAAATATGTTAAGGATATGCTTAAGAGATTCCAATTAGAGGATTGCAAACCTGTTAGTACACCTATGACAGTTGGATGCAAACTAAGAAAGGATGATGATTCCAAAGATGTAGATCCAAAACACTACAGATCAATGATTGGCAGTTTTCTCTATCTAGCAGCTTCCAGACCTTATGTCAAGCAAGTTGTTGGTATGGTGGCTAGATTCCAAGTAGAAACAAAGGAGATCCATGTTCAAGATGTAAAAAGAATCTTTAGGTATTTGAAAGGAACCATAGATCTTGGTTTGTGGTATCCTAGCAAGGATTCATTCACTTTAAAAGCCTATTCAGATGTTGATTGGGTAGGAAGTGTAGATGATAGAAAAAGTACAAGTGGAGGAGCATCCTTTTTGGGAGAATCATTGGTTGCTTGGATAAGCAAGAAACAATCCTCAATTTCTCTGTCTAGCACTAAATCTGAGTATATTGCAGAAGCATAATGTTGCACACAAGTGGAATGGATGAAACAAACCCTACAAGAAATCAAAATAATATTTGAATAACCTACTATTATCCACTGTGATAATACAAGTGCTATAAGTCTCTCTAAGAACCCTGTCCAACATTCAAAATCGAAACACATTCCCATAAAGTACACCTATCTAAGAGATTAGGCTGAAAATAAGAAAATCAAATTGGAATATGTTCCAACACAAGAACAGGTGGCAGATATTTTCACAAAACCCTTAAGCAGAGATCTATTTGAATATCTTAGGAAAAAATTGGGAGTAATCCTTCATCCAACCTAAAATCTCTTAAGAAAATAATACATCAGTTGGCACCTATTTAGGGGGAGACAATAATCAATGTCATAAGGAGTCATACAGTTATGACAGGAAAAGTGTGATTGCAAGAGGAGTTACCAATTATCAAAGAAGTATTTATACAGATAGATCATAGGAGAAGAAACCCTTTGCCATTGATGCCAAAGGGGGAGAGTAACTTCAGAGGACAGAAGCATCACCATAGGGAGAGATTCTGTATAAAGTTGGTGTGTTTCCCTCAATGACAAAGGGGGATATTGTTGGACATATTGTCACTCATGTGTTTTCATTGATGTCAAAAGTCATAGTAAGAAGAGAAACAAGGTTAATCTCAGGAAGAAAAAGAATCGACAGAAGAACATCACCTTAAGGCTAAATAAACTCATGATTATTGTTGTTCATGATAGGATCAATAATGTTCCTATGAGAAATTCTCAAGAGGGTTAGAAAATGCAGAGATCAAGATCAGAAGAGATGGCACGTTGAAACTTAGTAGGTATGGCATGATGAAACACAGAACAAATCAAGACTGTTGATGCACAATCACCAAATCTATGGTAGGGATAAATTACAGAGATTGGAAGCAGAATTAAACTACTCGCTAGTTACAATCTCGCAATCCATTAAGATCATTAGATCTCATAGCTTCAAAGATATATGACTACGGTTGATTCAACAAATGACCAGATTAAGTTAGATTAAATTGTAACCGTCGGATGTGCAATCGCCAAATCTACGACAGGGATAGATTGTAGAGATTGAAAGGAGAATTAAACATCACACTTGTTCCAATCCCGCAATTAGTCAGGACCATCTGATCTTATAGCTTCAAAGATCAATGATTATGGTTGACTCTCCAATAGTGCACATATTCCCATTGCAGAGTTAGGTGATGAGTTAAAACACTCGTAGATTGTGGTTGTGCAATCATTCTTGATCATGGATCTGCTTCAATAATATTCACAACCGTTGGATCACTTTTGAGTGGAAGGACAGGATAAGAGAGAAAACGATTGAGAATTCGATTATGAAAATTCCCGTCAACCGTCAGATCAATTGATTCCCGTCAGCCGTTGGATCATGTTAAAGTGGAAGGAAAGGATAATCTAGAAGAGAAGCACTATAGACAGATCAAGTCATCGATCTAAGACCATGATCAATGAGCAACATTCGTTTCGGGTCTAAAGTTGTGAGGAGGTTACGCTCCAGAAATTTGAGATTTGAAATCCCTGAAATGCGAATCTCCATCAGTCGTTGGATATTTCCGAGTGGAAGGACATGATAAGATAGTAGAGCAGCATCGTAAACAGATCAAGTCATTGATCCAAGATCCAGATTGAACAAACATCTTTCACTTCGGGTATAAATATGCGAGGAGTTTACTCTCCAGAAAGTTTGAGATTTGGAATACTCGAAGCTCAGAAATCTAAAATGAATAAGGACCGTCAGATTTGGAGGACATACGAGGACCATTGGATTAGGGTTGTTGGTCATCAGACCACGTCAGCAAGGACACTCAGCAAGCCATGCCAGCATGGACAAGTCATCAAGATTACGTCAGCAAGTACATGTGGCGCAATCAGACAATGACAATTGTCAAGTTGATTCAACATTTTAGGTATGTGCAAATCACAAATCTGAGTGACACGTGGCAACTACTAGGATCATGACACATTATCAAGTGACGTAAGTAAGTGACATCACTTCAGAGGGAAGAAAGGGTTTGAGACTCAAAATATCTGAAGTCCAAAGACCCGAAGGAGATCTTGACCATCGATCTGGTGTCAAGTGTATTCTTGATCGTCGATCTACGATAGTGGAAGGATAGTGTAAGGTAAAATGTTAACTGAAAGAAAGCGGTCTCCACCATATTATGACTTACCAGAGCAGGTGATCACTCTAGATGAAAGAAGGTGTTGAGATCTTAAATCTCTGAAATTCAAAGACCCAGAGTAAATGGTGGCCATACATCTCAATGCTTGATTAAGTTAGAGATGTCAGATTAAGCCTTGTAAAGAGTCAAATCTAACGATTGATATGTTTCCGTGAAATAGATGCTAACCATCTGATCTATTCAGAAAATATGATTTGAAAGTTTTGAAATGTTGAAAACCCAAAGTTCCAAAGTGTGAAGTTCCATCAATCATCCATCACGTTAGAAGAGTGAATCTTGACCATTGATTTGATGAGTGCTCAAGCACTCACTTGGCCTAGCGTTTGGTCACCGCCGATGGTAATATGACATAATATTTTTAAAATGAAATTATGATATGTCATTGTAATTGGTAATCCCATGGTTCTGTAACGCTTGGTCATATGTGATGGTTTGAAGGAAGGGATTCTGCAGAATTTGGTTTCTATGAAAATAACTGAGATTCAGGATCGAGTTTAAAGGATAAAAATTGATCCATAGTTGTGATCAATTTATGAAAAACCTTCATGATAAAGATGTTAAAACTGTGATTATGGTTAAGTTAAACGAAGAGGTGAGATGCTTCGACACTCTGTATAACACTCATGCTATTTTGAAGAATATATAAAAAAGAAAGAGAGGTGAGAAGAATTTGTCTTTGCAGTCTAGATTAGAAGATCAAAAGTTGAAGCAGATTCCAGGAAGAAAAGTTGAATATACGTATGTATTAAGGGTGGTTGGGTGGTGCAAGGGCAGGTTGGTGCCTATAGAGGGAGTTGGTTCTTCCTTGTTAGTTGTAGCTGACTAAACAGGGGGTCGTAGCCTCCTACCAGTTGGTGCTGGTGAACCAGGGTGTTGATCGAAAAGGAAGTACATCTCCCTTCTATGTAACATGTAAAACAAATTTTGCAGTTAATGGAAAAGAGTTTGTGGTTTTCCCAATTAGGTTCCACGATAAAATACTATGTTAAAATTCAATGTGCATTAATAAATGAAAATTTTATATAATTGTTCTGTCACTGATTCAACCCCCCTCTTAGTGACAGGATCTGATCCTTAAAAAAAAACATATCTATCGGAGAAGTACTTCAATGAAAAAATCAAGGAGTTCCGTGAGAATAAGTTGGGACAACTTACCATGGATTCATATGCCAAAATATTTTTGGAGTTGTTGAGGTATGTTCCTTACCTCAAGGACAAGATTGCAAGGATACAACTTTTCATTAGTGGATTTCCATAGTCCTATCCATACCAAATTGAATTTGATATGAAAAATACATTGAAAGACACCATTAGGAAGGCCAAGTGTTGTTATGATCATCCTAAGCATAAGAAAGAGCCTTCTAAGGAGTCAAAGAGAAAATATTAGAGTGGATTCTAGAAGAAGGGATTGAAATCATTCCCATATAAAAATCTGAATAAAGGAGATCAATTTGTTCAACTAAGCATAAGTGTGCACTAACAAAAATTTCCATCCCAAAGTGGAAAAATGCCAACATAGTAGGAAAGAGACAAAACAGAGGAACCAAAGAAAGGACCTCTATGGTGTTGGGGTTATGGAGAACCACATCTGTTGAGGGATTTTCCTCACAAATGACATGATAAAAGGAAGTTTTACCATGTGTAGGAAGCAAATTTGATCAATGATGTATCCAAAAGTGTACCAAGAATATCTGTAGCTGTGGAAACTTGACAAATGAGACACCAAGTTTTTGTAGTGGAGTTGGAAGGTATAATTGTCAAGAAACCTATTTCTATTTTAATTGACCATGGATCTAACCTTAGTTATGTCTCACCTCAAGTTGTTCAAGCATGTTCCCTATAGAGAAATAACAATGCAAAGGCATGGTTAGTACAGTTAGCCACATGGAGAAAAAGGAAAGTGGCAGAGGTGATAGAAGATTGTCCATTTGCAATGAGTGGATTGCATGCTTAAGCAACCTTGAATATCCTACCTTTGGGATTATACAATGTGTTTTTAGGTATGGATTGGTTATCGTCTCATGAGGAAAAATTAAGTTGTTATGATAAGACATTAGAGTGTGAAGATGAAGAAGGAAATGCAAGAGTTTTGCAAGGCATTTGGAAGCCAATTTCGGTTAGGAAAATATCGACATTGCAACTTAAGAAATTCAATAGGAAATGATGCCCCTTGTATGCAATACAAGTGCTCAAATCAGTAAAATGCAAGGAGTTGAAGGCTGAAGATCACCCTGTGTTGTGGGAGTTTAAGGATGTGTTTCAAAAAGAAGTTCCTAGACTAAATCCTAAGAGAGATCTTGATTTTTCAATAGATATTGTGCCTAGAGAATTACCCACATAAAAAGTACCCTACAAGATGAGTACACTAGAATTGGTGGAACTGAAGGTACAACTAAAAGAGATGTTGGATAAAGGTTACATCAGGCCGAGTGTGTCCCTATGGGGAATAAAAAATTTATTTTTGAAGAAGAAGGATCATACCTTGCATCTGTGCATTGACTATAGGAATTTAAACAAGATGACCATCAAGAATAAGTATCCATTACCCAAGATTGATGAACTTTTTGATAAGCTAAGAGGAGCTACAATTTTCTTTAAGATTGACTTGAGATATAGAAACCATCAAATTGGGATCAAGGACGAGGAAATCCACAAGACAACCTTTAGAACAAGGTATAGACACTATGAGTTTGTGGTGGTGCCATTTGGGCTTACCAATGCACTAGCTACCTTAATGTGCTTGGTGAATAGTGTTCTTAGTAAGTATTTAGATAAGTTTTTCTTGGTGTTTGTGGATGACATTTTTGTGTATTCCAGGACTAGAGAAGAACATGAAGAGAATCTCAAGATGGTGCTACAAGTGTTGAGAAATCACCAATTGTATGATAAGTTCAACAAGTGTGACTTCTTTCTGAAGGACATCCAGTATTTAGGCCACATAATATCAACAAAAGGAGTGGTTATAGATCCCAAACAGATCAAGGAAATTATGGATTGGCCCACCCCTCATAATGTAACATGGGTAAGGTGTTCCATGGGATTAGTTGGGTATTATAGAAGGTTTATAAAAGGATTTTCCAAGATCTATCATCCCATTACCTCATTACAAAGAAAAGGGAAAATTTAGTTTATATGGTTAGTAGAGTGTGAAGCCATATTTCAACAATTGAAGCACCTCTTGAACAATACTCATGTTTTGTAGATTGCAGACCCTAAAAAGGTATTTCTTGGTTTGTACCAATTCTTTTAAAGAAGGAATAAATGTATTCCTTATGCAGGAAGGACAAGTGATTAGTTATGAATCATGAAAATTAAATGAGCACGACCAAAGGTATGTCCATAATCTGGAGGTAATTGTGCATGCATTGAAGATGTGGAGATATTACCTACTTGGAAGAAGTTTTTTCTTGATGACAGACCATTTTGGTGTAAATTACTTGTTTTATACAGATGGACATCAATGGCCACTCACCTATTCCACTAGCTCAAATTATAGTTTCCATCTTGGAAATTTTTCTACAATTTTTTGGGTACCAAACTTTCGGGGATGTTTTGAGGCCCTAAACGACGTTTTTTGACTTGGTAGCACCCAATAGATCCTTTTTGGGATATATTGGGATTTTATAAATATGTAATCCTTGGAAAAACCTTTCTAAAAAGGTACCAAGCACCCCAAACAAATATTGTATGCAAACGTTGTTCCCTTAGGAAGTTGACATATCAACTACCCTCATCGAGGCCCACAAAAAAATTTTATTTTCATCTTCTGGGGTTAGGGTTTTAGATGTTTATGGTTTATCATTTATTCTTTATGTTAAAAATCCCTTTGGAGCCTCATTGTAATCAACTTATTTTGAATTAGCATAGCAAACACATCTCTCTTCAGAGATAAGATATCACCATTCTAGCTAGATTGTGTGCTTTGAATTTTACAGTCTTTTGTATTCCAGGTAGTCATTAATAGAATATGAATTTTACTATATTATTGTATTCTTTCCCATATCTTTTGTTGTCTCCTTATTATATCTATGTTATATTTTTTCCTTCACTTCGCTCTCAAAATAATCTGAATTAGTGGTATCAGAGCAATCTTCTCCTTGTCATTCTTAGTGCATGTCCCCGATGAGGTTAGGGTATAGAGAGTTGGGTCTCAAGATTGTTTCTCTTGAGGAAAATAAATATCGCCCTCCCAATAAACCTCCCATGAAAGAATAAAAGAGGGATGGTAGGGGAGATTGTTACACATTATTTTCGTCATCCCTATGACCGTTAATGATGTAAACCTATATGTTGTCTTCATAAGGACTAATGGCCTGAATTCTTGAGGAAAGAAGGGATAAGAACTTTGTGTGAGAGAATAAATTGTATTTTCCTTTGTAAAAACCATATTAAGGAAGGTCGTCACAGGATGCACTATATATAGGGTGTGACGATGCCTGATCGTCGGCCCCTGCTCTAAAGCCAGGCTGCGATGTCTCCACAGTTTGCACTATACTTAGGATGCGACGATTTTCATACGTGGGAAAAATGAATATCTTCTCGAAAATCAATCCCCCTAGCTTCACTACGAAACTATAATAAAATAGAACAAAACATGACACTTTCCCTAAGATCTAATCATTGAGTTTACTATCAAACGAAAGATATGCGACATACTATTTAAATATCGCTTCCTCTTATCATCGTTGTCCTAGCTCCACTCTAGTACTCTTGTGAGATTGGATCTGCAAGGGAACACAAGAGAACCAAAGTGAAATAAATAATATACTCAACGAGAACCTATGTATGTGATCAATGAATCATACAATAAAACGAGATGAGTTTTATGGGAAAGAAGCATATCACTATATTATATTAAAATGAAAGTGGAGATTACAACCAAAGCCTTGATATTGCAAGGTCCCTTCCAATAGTTCCTTGCTTCCCACACACTTCTACTCCAAGGATTCTGAGATCAACAATCTAACTTGACAAAGAAAATCTCAAAGCCAATATACATGCTCCAAAAACTCCAAGCTACAAAACCCAAGATTTCCAATGCAATCAAGCTAACTTTCTCCATGAGAGCTCCTCTCCTTTTATAAGTTGAAGAGGATAACGTGAGGAGGTTAGGATGATCCCACTAAATCAAAAAAGAGAGTAAGATCCAAACCAATCGGAGGCCACCTCACCAAAGAAGCTTCTCCTTCTAGAAGAATCAAGAAGATGTTCGTTTTTCCCACGTACAAAAATCGTCGCACCCTAAGTATAGTGTAGACTGCAGAGATGTTGCAGCCTAGCTTTAGAGCAAGGGGTTACGATCAGGCATTGTCGCACCCTATATATAGTGCAGCCTGCGAAGACCTTCCTTAATATGGTTTTTACAAAGGAAAATACAATTTCTTCTCTCACGCAAAGTTCTTCTCCCTTCTTTCATCAGGAATTCAGGCCATTGATCCTTCTGAAGACAATATATAGGTTTGCATCATTAACAGTCATAGGGATGATGAAAATAATGTGTAATAGAGATCCCCCCAAAGTATGAAGTTAGAACAAGGTGATAGCTAAAATACTTTGTCAAGTGTGTGTAGGGAACAAGGAGCACATCGGCCGGAAACCTGCCAACAAACAAGGAAATATAGTACAATAATATATCATCACCGGGGTAGGCATTCCCATAATCATAATACAAATGACTCAAAGCACAAATTCTGACATGCTAATATCCATGTCAAGTAAGACAAGTCATGGCCACCAAACATACACTGTGGATCCATGCCAATATGACTCAAATCTGAACATAGCCACCAAAAATACATTGTGGATCTATGTGTTAAAGACTCAAATTTGAACATAGCCACGAGACATACATTGTAGATCTATGCAACAATAAAATATGAATATACTCCAATGCAACCTAAACCTATCAAAAAATATTCAAGGTCTTCATCTCCACCACTTTATAGTATGAATCTAACCATGCGAATACATGTGTTGAACTTGAACATGGTAGAAACCACTTGATTACCGGTCATTAATGAATATCGTTAACAAGTGTGAGGGAAATCACCATTAATGTCAATGACTCCCAAGGTACCCAAATACAATCCAATGAATGTGAATTAATGAGTTGAAGTCAAACACTTGGTGGAATCTCTTGATCAGGGGTCAATAATGAAAACCCACTGTCGAAAGTGAGGAAACCTACCATTGAGGCATGCAATTTCCAAGGTACCAATTAGTTTGTAAGTCTAATTCCTAGATAATGAGTTGAAGTCGATAGGAAAAGACTCATCACAGGAAGGCCTTAATGTATCCTCCATCAATGAAATGAAATAGGTAAGAATATTTGAGGTAGATCAGAGTAACAAGTAATTCAAGACTGACTCAGGGATGGTCGATGCAATAGAAGGCTTAAGGACTGCAGAAATGGCCGACGCAATAGAAGGTTTTCCAGGTTGAACTTCTCTTTGAACATATTGAGGACACGATAATTGTTTTGGCAATACTGACTCAACAATAGGGATCACAGACCAAAATGTAATCTTATAAAGGAGTATGATCAAGAGACAAGCGGATTTTCCAACCTAGACACAAAGAAAGTGAAAGGGTGTCATGTTCAAAAGTGACTCTTCCATATAATATAGGTTTAGATACATTTCTTTCCCAATTCCCCCCCCACCATTTCTGGTGAGTACCTCTTTATTTTTACACAAGCTTGAGGAGGATAACATATGCTTGTAATATAAGCTCATCCTTCAGACGAGTCCTTCGAAGTATTTTTAACGAACCCTAGGAAGTAGTGGTTTGGTCCCATATGGGTCTTTCGATGTTTGTTTAACTAGTCCAAAGAGAGAAAACTCGAGGGTTTTTCATGTTTAGAGATTCTGAAAAACACTTAAAGAAAACTCCAAAATGTCTGAAGAGTCTGAAAAAGAGATAAACAACTGCTCAACATAAGTTTTATTCAAATACTTTAACGAGCGTGAAAAGAACAAGATCGCTCGACAATCTTTTCATGTTTAGAGAGTCTGAAAAGAGCTTAAAGGGAACTCTAGGGGGTTCCTTTTTCATATAACCTTTACAAGTCCAAAAAAGTGATAAAAGTGTACTCAATTACATTCTCAGGTATTTATGAGCACGAAAAAGAACAAAGAATGATCTTGAGATTGTTTTCATTTTCACGCAAGCTTAAAACAAAACAAAACTATGTTTGGGATAGATTTTATTTTTACACAAGCTTAAAACTAAACTAAACTATGCTTGGACCTGGTTTCATTTTTACACAAGCTTGAACCAGTGGAAACTATGCTTGAGGTGGGTGGTAGGTAGGTGGTTTCATTTTTTACACAAGCTTGAACCAAAGAAAACTATGCTTGTGACTTCCCAACACATTATCCAGGGATGGTTGGTACTTAGCCCCTAGCTTAAGAAGCTAGAGGCTTAACTTCAGCATGAAGTCTAGAGGCTAGAAACATTGCCCCCCAAGCTTCATTTTTTCCAAAAGCACAGGCAGAGGAAAGGAAGCTTCAAATACTATTCTTAATGAAGTACTTGACTCAGTCGAAAAGGGGGAAAATCTATTTTATTTTTTAACGATCTTGACACAGGAACAAGAACTATGCTCGCGAATCTAGGTCAATTCCCATACCTCTATTTCATTTTTTAACGATCTTGACACAGAAAAAAGAAATATGCTCGTAAGCTCTGTTTCATTTTTTAATGAGGTTGCTACAGAGATGTGAAAACTATCCTCACAACCTCTGTTTCATTTTTTAACGAGGTTTCCACAAAGATGAAAAACTATCCTCACAAATGGTTTCATTTTTTAACGAGGTTTCCACAGAGATGAAAAACTATCCTCACAAATGGTTTCATTTTTTAACGAGCTTGAAATCAAAAAACCATGCTCAAATATGGTTTCATTTTTTAATGAGCTTGAAATCATAAAACCATGCTCATGGCTGGTTTCACTTTTTAATGAGCTTGAAATCATAAAACCATGCTCAAGGCTGGTTTCATTTTTTAATGAGATTGAAATAAAAGAACCATGTTCAACGTTGGTTTCATTTTTTTAATGATCTTGAAATCAAAAAACCATACAGAGATCCTATCAAAATATTGGTCGAGGAAGCTCTCGTGCAACAAAGGAACAAGATGATGGATAATTTCACCCAGATCCTTCGATGACTACCAACCGCAATGGATACACCTTCAAACAGTAGTCACTTTGGAGGTGCGACACCCTTCAAGGTACAAGTTAACTTTGATATTCCTTTATTTGAAATCCATATAGATATCAATGCTTTGGAAAATGGTTAAGTATGCTAGCGGGGAAAATCCCCTTATTACTATACCAGGGTCAAAGTATAAGCATAGCTATGATCTCCCTTAAAAATATTCTAATTCCTAAACTATCCCAAACACTCTAAATAGATGAACAAAAAGAGATAGGAAAGTTCCCTTGCCCCTTTCTTTAAACTTTCATATTTATAACAAAAGAACAAAGAGTAGAGCATAGGCCTCACCTTCTAGTTTAGTTTTCTCCTCTTTTGGGTTTCCTAGGATACATATTGTGCTCATTTGTGTGGATGGCGTGCCCATTTAATTATTCTTTATTTTTCATATTTCATATATTTTCATAAATTTGAGCAAATATGAGATCTAAGGAAATAATCCTACATAATAAAAGATTTCAGTATAATACAATATCTGTTGTGATGAATTGTTTTAGTGAAATATCCATGGAATTTTACATATCATATTGGTATAATAACATTTATCTTTGGGGTATTTGTAGTAAGTCTTAAGATCCAAGAATTGGATTAAGAAGGAAATTAAAAAACCTTAGCCATGGTGGATGAGTCTATTCATTACAACCCTTAGGGTGCAGTAGAAGAGATATTTTCAAGGCTAGAAGAGAAAGTGGTTGATATCTCTCACAACATGGCCCACCTCATGGCATCTCTAGCAAACAAGTTCATACATTTTGACAAATTTAGTGCAGGATCTAATTCAGAAGTTGAATCAAATGAGAAATCAACAGATAGTGAAAACCTAGAAAAGGAGTCGAAAAAGGGCCTGAGAAAGAGAAACAAAGTTCTAGTTCCATCAATCCTTCACAAACTTTATTTAAAATGGAAGTGAAATTGGATATCAAAACATATCAAAATGAGATTGATGCTTTTAATTTGAATCATCAGTTGCACTAGTTATAAGTGTATTTCAGTGTCCATATTATTGATGAAGAGAAAAAAAATTCATTTTCCTAACTGAAACTAGAGGGCCATGCACTAACCTAGTGGGAAAGAAACATAGAGACACTTAGGTTGGAGGGTGGTCCACCGGTAACTAAGTGGAAGGATTTTAAAACCCTCACAAAGTTCCATTTCTACCCTATTGGATATGTAGAGGACCAATGAATCTATTGACGTCACTTTAGGTAGAGAAAATGGCAGAGTGTGAAAGAGTACACCACTAAATTCAAGAAAATGGCAATCAAGTTAGGTATATCTATCAAGAACCTAGATGTACTCCCCAAGTATACATGAGGTCTACATAGTAATTGTCTAGAGAAAGTTATGCTCTTCAAACATAGGACCATTGATGAGGCATGTGTGCAAGCATAATACCTAAATAGCATAGGCCATAAAAAGGGATATCCAAAAAGTTATAAACAAAAATACCACCAAGATTTTTCCAATGAGGGTAAAAAGAAGTGGAAAGGAAAAGACAAGAAGATGATAGCCACTACACATCAATGAAAGGAACCAAACAACCATTGCAACCATTTAAATATCAATGGTCACATCAAAGATAAGTGTTGAAAGCTACATCTAAAGTTGAATCCAAAGAATCATAAGAAGGATGCCAAGAATAAGGACCTGTTGGGAATGGATTCAGGAAACTAGGTAGAGAAAATCTTAGATGTGGATAAGAATATTGTCTTTTCTTCAGTGTAGAAGGAGGTGAATCTGAGTATCCTTCATCACAAGGAAGAGAAGGAGATGAAAAAACTCTTCCATAGTAAGATCCAGGTCAAAAATACCAAGGTAGATTCTCTATTCAATTCTATTTCTTAGACCAATATCATAGAAATTGATCTGATTAGTAATTTTGGGTTGGAGTTTTATGATTATCCGAGCCTGTATCCATTGGGATGGGTGAATAAGGATGAAGAGATACAAGTCATTGAGTAGTGTAAGATCAAGTTTGATATAGGTGCATATTTTATCGATGATGTGGAGTTAGATATAGTACCCCTTGATGTTTGTGGTGTAGTGTTTGGAATCCCCTACATGTATATGAGGGATGTGATCTTCACGTAGAGAGAAAACTAGTACCATTCAGTCAAGAATGGTAAGTCTTACATCATCAACACACACAAAGGTAAATCTAATATCTCTCTAGTAAGTGCCAATAAAACAAAAAATAAATAGGTTTCGTAAGGGATATGTATTTATTTTCTTAAGAGAGAATCAACCATAGGATGAATGAGTAAGAGTAAAGGCATTCCTATAGAGATGTACCAAAAAGTAGAAATAATAGTTTGAGGAGTTGTTGTAGGAATATAGTGGATTGTTCCAAGATCCTAAAGGGTTGCCACCAAAGAGGGAAGTGGAGCATGAGATACAGGTGTTTCGTAACTCCCCATTTCCAAATATTGGATTGTATAGACAGTTTGTTCTGGAAGTAGATGAAGTGAAGAAACCATTGCAGTAGTTGCCAAAGAAAGGAATAATTCAATAAACACCTAAACTTGTGGGTCAACTATCATCATACTACCCAAGAAGGATGGGAATTACAAAATGTGTATCGACTACAAAGATTTGAACAAGATCACACTCAAGAATCGATACCTTATGCCCAATGTCGATGATTTTCTAGACCAGTTACAACATGCCAAGTATTTCACTAACTTGGATCTCAAATCAGGATACCACCGCATACATGTTAAATAACGAGACACATGGATGACTGCATTCAAGGCGACACAAGGTATGTATAAGTGGTTGGTCATTCCTTTTGGTTTAAGTAATGCACCAATTGTATTTATGCATTTGATGAATGATATATTATGTCCCTATTTAGATTAATTTGTAATAGTGTATTTGGATGACATGTTGTTTTATAGATCTACTTGGGAAGAGCACATATTTCATCTTATGCAGGTGTTAGAGGCTCTGAAAAAGAATCAAATATTTGCTAACCTTAAGAATGTGAGTTTTCTTAGTATCCATTAGTGTATTTAGGGTACATAATTGATGGAGGGGAAATCAAGATAGATCCCATGAAGATGGATGCCATCATCAAGTGGCTAATTCTTATTATTGTCACTGAAAATATAGACAAGATCCATGTTCCTTCCTAAAGGTGAAATATTGCAACTTATCAGAGAGGCTCCCACCACCAAGGTTGTGGAACATTTTGGTGTTGGGAAGATAGTTTCCAACTTACAAAGGTATGTGTATTGGCATGTAATGCAAGAAGATGTAGCTCAATATATTAGAGGATGCATACTTTATTGCACCAAAAAGACCAATAATAGAAAGAAAGGTGTATACCATCCCTTACCTATACCCATTTGGCCTTGGGAAAATATTTCCATGGATTTTGTGGGTGTTTTTCCAACAACCAAGAAGGGACATGACTATCACTTTGCGGTATTTGACAGTGTCAACAAGATGTTCATTATTATGCCTAGTAAAAAAAATATTGTGATCCAACACCTTAAAAAATGATAAAAAGTCAATTATTACAGTCCACTTCGTGGGGGAAACCTCCTTTTACAATATATCTAATTAAAAATACAATATGAGATGAGATGAGATGATCCTAAGCCCGCAGGGGTGTAGACCAACTGGGAAGTGTCGTGTAAATGGAAGGAAACATGTAAAGGAGGTCTCAAGTTCGATTCTCACCCCGATTTACCTGTGACCCATGTTGTGGGATGTGTGGACGCACCTGGAGGTTATAATGGTAGCAGACAGGAATCGACCCCATTTAACATGAGTATGAGAACTGCCCAAGTTGTCGTTTTCACCAGTACAAAAAAGAAGAAGATGATCCTAAGACTAGGTATCCTTGGTATATATACATATATAGGATACAAAGGGTACAATCATAATAAAAGGGTGTAATGAAGGGGTTTAGAGCCTACATGCAAATATAACACAAGAAATGTAATAATTCAATAAGGGGATTAATAAGGGGTTTTACACATAACATGGGATTTGTATGGGGCTTTATATATGGATTAACATGGCCCTTCCCTTCAAACAAGTGTTTTCCTCAAAACTTATCAATCATGGGTGTGTATGCATGAATAAATGATCTTCCTATGTCACCTCTTCCACTGGTAGGTTCTTCCACTTGACGAGGTAATAAAAAAATTCTTGATTTTTCAGCTTCTTAATCCTTATTTCAAGGATTGTTTATGGTTCTAGTATGATTTTTGCTTCTCCATTCATCTCTGATAAAATAGTTTGTACTGGGATCTTGTCATTGGTTATATTATTTAAGCAAGAAATATGGAAGAGTGGAAGAAACATGGAAGCAGGTGGAATACCCTTAGACATCTCTCCAAGTACCTTGGAATGATTGTTGATAAAGTTTTGGAGATCCATTGGAGTAGAGGATATAAATGCTTGAACATCTGTTGAGCTCAATTATGCAATTACACCATGGTATCCCTTTTTGAGTAATTTTGTCATGCTTTTAGAGCTTATCACTTTAGAGGGTTTCCATTGGATACATCTTAACTCAATTTCCTTGACTTGTAAGTAAAATCTCATGAAAAGAACATGAAAATTAAGGGCCACTATTCCCAATTATTGTAACCATTGAACCCCTAATACAACATCAACACTACCCATTTAGATGGAAATCAAGGAACTATCCAATAAATACTCCACCATATTGAGCTTAATATTATGGCACTTCCTAGAACAATTTATGGTACCTCCATCTACAATCATTACTTGGAACTCTAGTGCTAGATATACCAAGAAATTGAGATCTTTTGCTAATTTGCAATTGATGAAATTATGGGTGCTACCAGAATCAATCAACATTGTTAACTTTTTATTTTTGATATATCCTTGTATATTGAGGGTTTATGGAGTACTAATGTTGGCCAATGCATGAAAACATATCGTTGGAGTAGACTCTTCTAGCTCTATATCTTGTGATGGTTCCAATTCTTGATCTTCTTCCTCTTCATTATCTATGTAGAATACTTTCTTCTCACTGCATTTATGCCCCTTATTGTACCAGTTGTCACAATTGAAACATAGTCCATTTTCTCTTCTTTCATCCATTTTTTAAGGTGCCAACCTTGTCAGTTGAGGTACGGTTGTCTTATGAACCCTAAAAAGATCTTCGCTTCCTATGTATGCTCCCATGGTAGACTTGTGTGTAGCCTTATTCTTTTCTTGAATATGATGAGCAGATTGCATAACTTCTATACTGTTTGCAGGATGTTTTAAGAAAATCTCATGTTTAATGTCTTCTTTTAATCCACCCATGTAAGCTTGCAACAATGGTTCATCACTTATGTCATCCACCCTTGTGGCCAATACCTAAAATTCTGAATTATAATGTTCAATATCACCTAAGTGCTTGATTCTTGTCAATTGAATGAAGTAATCATGTTCCAAAACTTTCTCATATTGTGATTCTAATTCTCTTGTAAATATACCCCAAGTATAATGATAAAAATGGGGCATCCTTTTAGCTACCCATTGATACCAATGATATAGTTTTATCTCAAAGATAAAAGTCGCTATGTGAATCATTTTTTTATCATCCATAATATTATGCAGTTCAAAATATTTATCTATTTGGTTCACGTAGGACATAAAGACCTATGTTCCATCAAAATTCTTTAATTTAATCTTGGGAGAGTTTAATTGAGGACCCCTAGTATAATTAACTCCACTATTAGATTTAAATCCACTTGAAAATTGCTTATTATTATCAGGTTGTTCAACCTGAATACTACCTTTATTTTCATGATTTCCTTGCATTTTGATATCTCCTTTAGGGAGTCTCTCATACATGGAAGACATGGAATTTTGTATTTGTTTTTTATTTTCATCCAACTTATAATCCATCTATTCCCTACTTTTAGTGATCTTCTTGTTCATCTGGTTATAAATCTCTTGGATTTCATCTTGATTCATGGTTGATCTATCTAGAGGTTTAGTGGGTGAAGTAACATTTGTAGGAGCCCTTGGATCCATGTGAAAAAATAATAATGATCCTATTTTTCCTCTTTATCACAAATTTTGAATCACCCAAAATAGATCTTCCAATAAAAAGTTATGCCAATTGTAAGTTATGTACATTTCAAACCCTTAATTTGGAGTATGTCTTCTTGGCTGACCTTCCTTCTAATGTATTTATTCAATTTCAACCCTTTTGAGTCTGAAATTTTGGCCTATAGTACTCTAATATGTCCTCTTTCTAATGCCATGGGTCTGACCAAAACTTGGCGTGCCAAGTGAAATTTATGATACCTTTCCCAAACCTTGTTTCTTTTTGGACTTTTCTGGAGAATGAGTTGTACAAAATGCCACATGTCCAATATTTGATAATTGAATATGAAAATTGTACCAAAAATACTACAAAATTTCCTCTTTCAAATGAAACTAGTCTCACTAAATTTGTATCATGGTTGAAGAAGATATGGTTATTTTACCCAGAACACATGTTTGAGATTAGTAAGAGGACTAGTAAAAAACCCTATCTTCCACAGGGTGTATCTCCTAAAGTATAATAACCCATAAGCTAAAATTTCTAACACAAATACCTTGCAATTTATTCTAAATAACCTCTCATTTTAGTTGGATGAAGTTTCCCAGAAAAAAATGTTATGGTGAAAATTCTAAGATGATTTGCTTGGATAAGAAAAACCCTAGGATCAATGCTCTGATACCAAATGGTATGATCCAACTCCATAAAAAATGATAAAAGGTCAATGATTGTAATCCAATTTGAGGGGGGAACCTCCTTTATCTATATATACAATTCATATTACAATATGAGATGATATAAGATGATATAAGATGATATAAGATGATCCTAAGATTAAGTCTTCTTGGTATATATATATATATATATATATATATATAGAGAGAGAGAGAGAGAGGGTACAATTATAATGAAAGGGTACGATGAAGGGGTTCGAAGCCTACATACAAATATAACACAAGAAATGTATTAATTCAATAAGGGGTTTTATACATAACATGTGCTTTGTATGGGGCTTTGTCTAGGGCTTAGAAAAATCCATCAAAGGACAAGAAGCAACAAATATGTTATTTGAATAGGTTTGGGTGCACTTTGGGATACCAAGGAGCATCATCTCAGATAGGGACACCATATTTGTCAGGTCCTTTTGGACTACACTTTCTAAGAATATCTACACTAAGTTGAAGAGACCTACAACATTCCATTCATAGACAAATGGGTAGACATAACTATTCAATGAGACTTGGGGACAACTTTTGAGGGGTTATAATCAAAATCATATAAATACCTGGGATGAAAATTTGATCTACATTCAACACCCTTATAACAGAGCAGTCCATACTTCTACCAATAAGTCCCCTTTTGAAACTTTCTTTTGGTATTTTTTTCCTTCACCCTTGCATGTTGTCTATGGATAACAATAAGGAGTGAGAGAAAACATCACTTCAGAATCACTAAAAACCAAGAAATTTGTTGAAAATATTAGGAAAATCCATTTTCAAGTATAGGAGACATTGAAGAAATCATAAGAAACATACAAGGATATACATGATTAGCACAAAACTGAGAAATCATTCAAAGTGGGAGATAGATTATGGTTATAGTTGAAAAAGGAAAGACTACGAGGTCTTGGTAAGAAGATAAAGGATCTACAGTATGGTCCTTTTGAAATATTGGAGAAGGTGGGTGATACTTCCTTCAGAATCAATGTACCCCATATATGAACATTTACTCAATTGTGAATGTGGAGAATTTGAAAATCTATGAGCCTTCCATTTTAGATCAAGAAATTGAGTATATCATATCTACCATAGAGGAATTAGGACCAAAACCTTAGGCATACTTGGTAGAATATATAGTTTTGTAGAATAAGTCTAGAACTACCAGACAAGGGTAGCATGACCTTTGTCGGATTGGGTTGAGAGGATAACTTCTAAGCAAGTTAAAATGGTACTCCAGGGAGAAGGTAAATGAAAAATTTCCCCTACTATTCAATGAAATATTTTTGGGACCAAAAGCCTCCCAAAATGGGGAGGTATGATATGGATTGGATCATTAAATAATTTTTCATCTATCTTGGTACTTTTTGGGTGGAAAACTAGGAGGAATTGTCTTGCAAGGCCCATTTTAATGACGGGTCCCAATTTGTAAATTTGGGGTCTAGAACCTTCCAGAGCCATTTTGAAGCATCAAATGACATTTTATTGGGTCAAAAATTCACAAGCATATCTCATATCCTCTTAACACTATTATACATTCCAATACCTTCCCAATATTGTGCAAATCACCTCAATCAAAGCTCATAAGTGGAAGTTATGCCTCATGCAAGTTGGCCTACCTTGTTGACCACTATAGTACCAATTGCATTCCATGTTAAACATCATTACTCACACATGTGGGGCTAGTCATGTTGGAATTTCAAGAATATTTTGGAAGATCCAAATCCCTAACTAATTTAGGGTTGAGGATAAAAAAAACCCTAACCCTAGATGGCTATCAGGCTATGTTAAATATTGGACCACTAGGAGGAGAAGGGGCTACATTCTTTAGCATTGTAATTGTTCTAGAACCGAGGATAACATATAGGAGTGGGATTTTGGAGAGCATAATTGATATGGATTGGATCATCATATAATTTTTCATCTATTTTGGTACTTTTTGGGTGGAAAAAATTGGAGGAATTGACTTGTAGGGATATTTTAGTGGGAGGTCCTAGTTTGGAAAACTGGGGTCCGAAAACTTACAGAGCCATTTTGAGGAATTAAATGAAATGTTTTGGGGTTATAGGGTATGGAACTTGTACACATCCCCTTGACAATGTTCTACACATCAAAACCTTTCCAACGGTGCAAAATGACCTCAATCAGAGATTGTATGTGAAATTTATGCCTCCTGCAAGTTTACCTACCTTGTTGACCACCATGGTATGATTGGATGTCATGTCGTCCCCTGTTACTCAAATGTGTGGGGTCATACATGTGTGGAATTTTGAGAATATTTTAGAAGGTCTAAACTTTATCACTAACTAAGGGTTGAGGAATTCAAAACCCTACCCCTAGAAGACTATCAGGCTATGTTAAATACAATACCACTAGGAGGAGAAGGGGTTCCATTATTTAGTATTGTAATTGTTTTGAAGTTGATAAGAGCATCCATGGAGTGGGATTTGAGATCATAATAGAGGTAGGAGGAAGATATTGTAGTGGACATTTAGGCCATAGAGTCATAGACAAATCCATAGTGAGCCCCCCCCTCTCTTTGTATTTGCATTTCATTACTAAATAAAAGTGAACAGAGCATATGCATCACCTTTCATCCAGGTTTTCTCCCATATTTGGTTTCCCAAGATACATCGTGTGTTCATTTATGTGGATGGTGTGTTCTTTTTCTTAGTTTTTCATTTTCGCATTTTAGTTTATTTCATTAATTTGAGCATTAAGATTGTGATTATAAATTTGAGATATAAGGAAAATAAACTGACATAATAAAATATTTCAGTATAATGTAAGATTTCTTGTGACAACTATTCCAGTGGAATACCCATAGTAGTTTACAAATCAATAATGGAGGAGGAA